>APFE030703621.1:25427-100452 GCA_000404065.3 Pinus taeda | reverse complement strand
GGAGGTGAAGATGTCCTCGTACTCCTCCACAACCTTGTCCATCTGTAGTTGTCGTGCGGAGGGGCCCTGTCTGGAGGTCGTGGCCACCATCTTCTTCTTTCCTTGAGGGTGTGTCATTAGGAAAACAAATTTCCTGGTTTTGGAAATGAGCTTACTGCATTGTTTTATAGTAACCAAAGAGATGGCGGTAGGTGGTGCTACCTCTGGTATCCCGTACAACTTATTTCCCAAAGTAACAATAATAGCATGGGGCCTTGATTCATACATAGCATATCACTTCCACAAGTATGGTTGTCCTAATAATACATCATAAACTTCAAGGGGAGCAATGTCACACAATACCTCATCCGTGAAGGGCTTGATGTTGTATGGAAGGCGACACTGCTGGCTCACACGAAGATCCCGTCCTTGGTGAAGCCACTCGATGGTGTACGATTGTGGATGTGCTGTGGTCGATAAGCCTAGCTGCTTCATGACCTCTATCAAAATGAGGTTCTTTTGGCTCCTGCTGTCGACAATGAACTGTAGCGAGGAGCCCTTTACCCACATTTGGGAGTGGAAGAGACCCTTCTCCTCCTCTGGATCTTTGGGTTCCTACTTCTGGATCTTTGTGGTGGCAATAGTGGCGTTGGGCTCCGCATCAATAATCTGCTTCTCTTTGTCATTCCCCTTGTTAGGTTCTGACTTAGAGTTGGAACATGCATCTGATTCTGAAACCTTTATCTCGGCCACCAGTGACTGCTTGGCCCAATACTCACTTGTGTTGTGAGTGGAGCTCGTATGGAACTCACACCACTTTCCCGTGTCCTTTTTTAGCTTCGTGGCGCTATTCTTGGCTTGCAGCTTTGGTGGGTTGTCTCAGGCTGCCCCACCTTGGGTTTGTCCTTTGTTCTATGGTTTGGGGGCACCTTTCCCTTGCTTTGGATTCGTAGATCCAAAGTCTCGCTTCTGTTGTTTAAAATTTTGCTCAACCTTGACAGTATATCAGTATGTCATGCCAAGCGAGGAGATGTTCAAGACTTCTATTTCTTCCTGGATGTACTTGTGTAGGTGACCGCGGTATTTTAGTACCAAATGCTACTCCGTATCCTTGATACCCAACTTTGTGCGAAGGGTATGGAAAATATTGGTAAACTCCAACACGTCTTGTTCCCTTCCTTGCCACAGCGTGGTCCACTTTATGTATTGATCCTCATAGCTTCTGACAAGGTAGTACTACTCCTTGATGGCATCCTAGAATGAATTATGAGTGGGTGCGACTAAAAATAGTGAGTCTGTACTTTCATCCTTCTTCTTGCAGTAGGTTTCCCACTAGTCCTTGACATGGGGGGCTTCTTTGAGAAGAGTGAAAATAATCTTTTCTCGACTGGAAAAATCAAGAATAGAAAAATAACCCTCTAGTAGATTTAACCATTTATCGATGACATCTGCATCTTTTTGACCCTCGAATATGGGGATCTCAAAATTAACTTGTACCTTAAATGCTGTGGCATTTCCAGAGTAGTTGTTCGAAGCCGATGCGTCACCCCCGGGATAATCATTGAAGGATCTGGGCAAAGCTATCCATCACTGCATTCCTTTGTCACTCGAGGGCTTCTTCGAGCAAGATTTTGATAAGATATCTTGCCCCCTCATCTTTCTTTTCATCCACCATGGGAAGCCATCTGGATTTGCAAGGCTGGTCTTGCAAAGGTTCAACCAGTTCAAGCCCTAACTCCTTATATCCCGACCTCTTTGGGGACTCGCAAAGAAAAATAGAGAAAAAAAACAGACCGCTCTAATACCACTGATCTAGATTTAAACAAGAACGAAAAAAATTACAGAGATAACCATAAACACAGAGATTTAGTGGAAATAATACTTCATTTCATTAATGTAAAATATTGAAATATGCTTACAAACAGAAATGGAAATAAACTAGCTAGGGCGATGGTAGCTTATCTTGGAGAAGAGATGTGGCGGCTACATGCCTCTAAACTGCCTTACAATGAGGCTCAAGGGCCTTTTTATTATTGAACAATAAGAGCAAACCCTAAACAACCTAAACCCTAACCCGAGGAGATGTAACACTAAGAGTTTATGGACCCTGTTGGGGTGAGTTAGACAGCCAACTTCCCAGGGTTGTGACTTGGTCATATTTTCTCCATTTGACACGCATGATATCCCGTTGGAAAGATCTCTCCAAGGACTATGATGGAAAATATGATTTTAGATAGAAAATGTGGTAGATTTCCAAAAAAACATTGTTTAGGGCCTCCAAATGGCTTCAGAAATTTAGGACCCAAAAAACTGCTAAAACTAGTAAACTATGCTACAATTAAGGAAACTGAAAAATTGAAAGAAGCAATGGTGGGGGCCCAAGTGGAATTTGTGGATGGCCACCAATATCCACCTTGCTATTAGTGTAGGATAGTCTTCCATTTCATGATAAAAAAAAATTGCAATACTTTCACAATGGACGTGTTGGGTTAGTGCAATCGTAAGCATAATGTCCTGGTCCTCCGCAATTGTAGTAGATCAGCTGTCCCTGACCTCTGTTAGGTCCTCCTCCACCTCGGCCTCGTCTGGGCCCCTGAAAGCCTGTCTGCACCATCCCCGCGCTTTGGTTAGGGGGCCACATTTCTTCCTGAACCCTATAGGCTAGAGTTCTATCCATCATCAATTCATAGCTTCTGCAATTACACTCATCATGTCCTCGACCTACAGAAGTTGTAGAACAGTTGTTGTGGCATTTGTACAAACTTTTGCAGCAAATGACAATTATCCATAGCATGTTTTCCTACTACTTAACATATAGCGCACCGCAATGCAGGCCCTGTGCTTAGTCCTGCCTGAGATTCTGGCCTCAAAGGCATCGGTTCTCCTCCTGCAGTATATTTTGGGAAGACCGGGCAATGGTCTTTGTCATGCCCTTGACCCTTGTATTCCAAGCACCATACCTCTTCATGCACCTTTGGTTGAACTGTTCTATCTTGCTTCAAGCTTTGCATCTTGAGGCAAATATTTTTCAACTGCGCATGGATCTGCTGCACCCCTAGATTCAGATCTTGCATCAGTGTTTCATGCAGTCTCATTGCAATATCAAAGGCCTCTACCTGAGTCGTTATCCTTTGTTGTGACAGTGCAACCCTTAAGTGTGGCAGGAGAGAAGCCAAAAACCATTCACGATGCTGTTTTTTTGTTAAGTTCATGTTAGCTTTACAGATTTTACACTTCAACCTCTGATCTAATTCATAAGGTGTCTCACCTGGTTGCATTGCGATTTCCTTGAACCCCACAATTGGCTGTGCTTTAGATTTAGGCCTACTGAATTCTTTATTCAGTGATGTTTGGATGTCTCCCACTCCAGCATTCGGGTTATCATTAGAGTACCTGATGTACCAAGTTAGTGCACGATCCTGTACAACACTAACCAGTGTTTCCTTCTTGATGTGATCATCTATAATGCCTTGAGCTTCCCATACGTCTTTCACGACAAATCAGGACTGGTCCGGGTCCTCATTTCCCAAACCTTTGAACAAAGACATCTTCACTAAGTTTGCCATACTAAACTGTGGTGGAGGTGGAGGTGGTATGGGTGAAGTTGTTAATGATGGTGGTGAAGTTGGAGGCGGTGTGGGTGGAGGTGGCAGTCGCGGGAATCCTTGTCTTATTAATTGAATAGCACTTCGCAGAGAAGCTTGCACTATTCCCTCTTCGTCACTTCGTGGAGATGAAATCAATGGACTATATTCAGGACCCTTTCTTCCTTCATTCCTGTAAGTTTTTTTGCTTCGCATAGCTCCAAACATCAAGGTAGATGCATAACCCACTTTTCACACAATAACATTTTAATCCAGGTATTCAAAGATTTCAAGTACTTACCCCGCGGTCCTTTGAAAAAGTGTTGCTCAACCTCGCTTTAGCTGATTGAGGGATCGACTTCAAATTTAGTTACAAATCCTCCTATGATGCGATCGAGCCAATGATCGACAACGTGGGCAATCTTATCCTCAGATGCTTCCAATCTCTGTACTAGCTTTGGGGTCCAAACAATAGGACTAATCCAAAATGGATCTAAGGTAGACTTCTAAGTCTAAAGTGTTCCTCACAGAGGAAAATTAAAGTCCAAGGATGCTCTTAGAAATAGTCCCATTGCATAGATCTTTTCATTCTGAGTCTACTGCAATTTGAATGGGCTAAAATGGAGTTTGGATGAAGAAGTTATTGCAAAAACAAGTTTGCCTTTGCCCTTTGAAAAGGAGGCAAATTCTTATATAAATGGGACTTAAGGGAAAATGTGTTTTTAAACATAAAAACCCTTAGATCCCATCACATTGCATTCTTCATCACATCGCAATAAACAAAGGGAAAGGACTTAAAATAGGCGCAAAGGCCTTCAGCGAACCCGATGGATTTATAAATCAAACAAGTGAACCTTTTAAGTTCTGAAAGGAAGGGGCGCTAAGTAGTATTTCGGGCGGGCCTCGAGCAGTAAGCGGTATTGGATGGGCTCCGCCTGATTCCATACATTGACTAACACATGGCATGGTGGAGGAGAGAGGAAACTACTCTTTTGGGCAGTTAATCCCCGTGTAAGTTATGCGCCCGAAACAGACTACCAACCATCGGATTAGTGGTCATGGATCAATGCTCAGGATCTGATCGGCAGATCGGCGATCAGCATGACCAAAGGAAAAAACCCTGGGCTATTACCAATGTGATATGCCAATTTCCATATAGCAACGGGGCTAATAGTGATCAGTGATCGGCAATCGACGAAACCCCGAAACAAACGGCCAATGCACTGCGATATGCCGAAATGCAACTTGTGATAAAGGGAAGACCAAATGGGAATTATAAGCTCGATTGCATAATATTTGAAATTCAAAAATTCAAATTTTCAATGTATTTTCCTTGTAAATGGGATTTTGGCCATTTGGCCATGCGACGATGCGATTGCGATATTGCGACGGATGGCAGACCCGAAAGGGATTATAGACCCGATTTCATAGATTTTGAAATCCAGGAATTCAAGATTTTTGTGTATTCTCGTGTATTGAGGTTTTTAGACCTCCCGCCTAAGCGATAGTAATAAGCAATATTTGGATGGACCAGATAGGTTTATAGGGCCAATTCCATAATATTTGAAGTCCGAGCTAAAGGCCCATGATGTGTTTTGCATGTGTTTCTTGTGTATTTTCATTATTTAGCTAACACGGCCAAAGGAAGGCAAAATGACCGGGTTTTCCTGCCCGCCTATTATTTTCCATTTGTAAATGGATTCTTGTGATGAAACAAACGGGTTCTTCAATGATGGAGCATTGTAACTGATGCATGATAAAAACACAGAAAGCACAAGTGTTGAAAGTAGTTGAAGGTTGTTGAGGGAGCTAGAGGACTGAAAAATTTTGATGGAAGGTTGCTAAGAGTCTCTTGGAGGTCAAGCAGGCTACAGAGGCATGCAGAAGCCGAGAGAAGCTCAGAGAGAGCCAGAGCTAGATCCAAAGCCAAGAGCCGAGAGCCAGAGCTAGAGCTAGAGCCAGAGCCAGAGCCACTAGCCAGAGCCAAGAGCTAGAGCCAAAGCTAGAGCCAGAGCTGAGAGCTAGAGTGAGAGCTAGAGCCAGAGAGCCTGAGCACTTCAGAGCCAGGGATAAGATGGTGTTCTAAGCCCATTGTGTTCAGTGTAAACCAGTGGAGTTGAGCGTGGAGCTTGTAAAAGGACTTTGCCATAATCCAAGAGAGCCCAGTCGAGTTGACTAGAGCTCAAGGAGACGTAGCCCAAGAGTTTTGGGTGAACATATTATATTATTGTTATGTGTGATTGCTTGTTGCTACATTGTATCGGCTACTTTATTTGTTGTTATATGTTTTATATCAGTTCAATCAAATAAAATAAAAACACATAAACAGTTTAAAACCAAACACAAGTATACACCTATTTTCAAGCACATTATTAATTCTGCAATTGGTTAATCACTATATCTTGGGAATATTTAAGCTTTGGAAGTGGGAGAGGTTCTTGTAAGCTTGACAAGAAGCCTTTAGCGCCCCATTTTTAGATCAGGTGGTAACAGAGCCTGAGATTGATTAAACCCACCTTCAGGAAGGTGACATCAAAGCTGGTTATACCAGAGCAAGTGGTATCAGATCAGAATGCTTGATTGACAGAGAAAAGATCGCTTGTCTAAAAGGTGTTTGGACAGTCAAGGATTGATTGTCTAATTGATTGTATTATTATTTGTGGACTAACTATTGCTTGAGTTTGCAAAGGTGAAGGGAAAGCTATTGATAGCTCAGTCTAGGAAGGACAAGAAGGAAGAAGGGTTGAAGGTATTATTCTCATCCCAAAGGACCTCAAAGCAATCCTGGAAGCACAAGAGGTTTGTTGCAAAAGGTTGCTTGAATAAGCTCTTTATTAATCTTGTTTGAAGTTCTTTTGTTCATTGGCATAATGACAACTTCTACAAGTGAGTCCTCAAATTCTTCTTTCTTCACAATATTCTTTGATGAAGACAAGAAGCAAGACTTTTTCACCATGATGGATATGGTGACAGAAATTTATGAGGATGGAAGGAAGAGCAACATACTTAGAGAGTAGTTGAATTTTGTGGAGGAAGAGAAGCAGTTGCTTTCTGACAAATTACACGAAATGGAGAGGCAACTTCATATTGCAAATATGAACCTGAAAAGGATGCATGAGTTGGAGTCACAACGCTTTGTTTCCAAAGAAGCCTTAGTCAAGTATTAGCTTGAAGAAGAGGTAAACCATTCCAGTTTTTCTTCAAATTATCATAATAATGCTTATATTGGATCTTTTGAAAAGCATACTAGAGGCATATGTTCCAAGCTAATGTCCAAGATGGGCTATGAGGGAAAAGGCTTGGGTAAACATGCACAAGGTATTGTTGAGCCAATAATGGTTCAGGAAAGGCCTAAGTATTTGGGTGTTGGCTATGGACAGTCTTATGGAAAGAGTTCCAAGGCTGCCATGAAGGCCATTGAAACAGTTCAAAGAAGGATTTTCATTGTAGTTCCTCTACCTCAAGAGTGTGAAGATTGTATTCAGGAGGAATTCAATAGATTGAAACATCATTTGCAAGATGCAGGTGTTCAAAAGCACACACTTGAACCAGAGATTTGTGGAAATCTGAAAGCCTTGAAGAGATTGATGGTGTTCCAAAGGGAGCCACTTCTTCATTTGATTCACCTCCTCATGAAGGCAATAAAGGTGAAAGAGAAAGGTATAAATCTAGTTCTTATCATCTTCCTTTTGATTTTGCAAAGTATGATAAATTTCCACATAGATATGTGAAAAGAATTGCATGTTCCTTTTGTGGTTTGGATAACCATAATGGAAGAGGATAGCCACATGTAGGAAACTTTTGAAGGAAAGGAAGCAAGAAGCCAAAGGTCCATTGGACAAGGCAAATCATGCTGTCAAGAGGATGCACATATGTTGCACTTACTGCCATAAGCAAGGGCATCTTGCTGAAAGGTGTTGGACTTTGAATCCAACCATGCTTCCACGAAACAAGAGGAAGGTGGAAAGAGAGAATGGCAGGGATGGAAAGGAAGTTTCCATGAATGATGTGTTTCAGGAGGATTCACATTTTGATGCGAATGTGTAGACAAAGGAAAGACCTTTGAAATGGGTTGGTAAGAAATGGTTAGAATTCTTATCCAATTAAGATTGCATGTCTATTGATATAAGGCATCTGTTTACATTTCTTTGTTGATAGAATGCAAGTTGTAGAATTTTACCAAGAAGGTGAATGGAAAAGGTTGAGTAGGAGACTCACTTTGTTGCTGCAACATTATATTTCATTTCAGCTTCGAAAGTACAGTGTGCTTAAGTGAAAGTTGAAGGATGAAATGCATGCATAATCTTGATGTGCATGGACACAGGGATGCTAATGATTTCCTTGTTTTTGAACATGTGTGTGTGTGATTAACTTGAAGGGTTGATTGATTTGACATGCATGTGATACGATGTTGACTTGGGAAAAGTTAACTTGGTCTCCAAGATGGAGATAATGATGAAGTGGTTCATCTTTTGAAAAAGAGTCCTAAAGGTCTTTTTCTACATGCTTGACTTGAAGGGTCATTTGTTTAAAGGCATGTTTTGTGGGATTGGTATCTTGTCCATCATTTGTATGCAAATGTAAGACATGGAGGTGTTCACAAGATGTGAAATTTGTTTCTTTTGTTGAAGTAGGAGTTTAGGCCATCTAATTATTGTCTGTATTTTTGTTTTTGTTAACAATTGTTGTTGGTAGCTTTTCAAATAGGTTCAAATGAAAATTTTGTGGAGCAGATGTGACTTCACATTGGTTTGAGCCACCTTGGATCAATGATCAAGGCAAAGAAGTTCAAACTACCTTCTGTAACCTTCTTAGTAGGAGTTCTGCAGGAAGGCAAGGAGGAAGATAGTTCTTCCCAGGAGGACCATCACATCTAGGAAGGAAAGTGATCAGAGACTTCGATTCAGAGGCACTATGCAGAAGCAAGTGTATGGAGGCTGAAAGAAGAGGGTGAGGTACTCTCATTTACTGTTCAGATCAGTATATCAGTCTTTTGGAGACCAAAAGTTCTTTTAGTGGGAAGGTGTGATCCAAAATGGATCTAAGATAGTGTTGCACTAAAAATTGTCACCTTGACATTCTGCTACCTGTGTGAGTTCATTACCACTCATACTTCCCCCTCTGCAAGTCTGAAACACCACTTCCTCATATCAAGCCTTGAAAGTAAGATAAAAGCCCTCAAACTCTTTAAAACTCTGCTTCCGCACTTTCTCTTTGTATTACCTGTGGTCCCGCACCTAATGGTGGTGTCTCCTGTGCACCTGACCGCTCTGTCTCTGTGTTAAAGGTGCGGACCCCTGTAAAAGTTAAAAATGCGTGAGCATATTCTAAAAAACTCACTTTCAATCATTTCTAGAAGCTTCTGGAAGGAATCTTTAGGTGGCTAGTTTGCTCTCTTAAGGTTCATGCATCCCATACCTTAAGGAGCTAACCCCTTGATATCAGGAGCTTATCCCTTTGAAGGAGGATTCTATCCCTTCATAGGTGGACCTGTAACCTCCTCCTCTGCATTATAAAAAGAAGCATTGGGCTGGTTACTAGAGAGGTTGGAAGCTGAATATTTTTGAGGTGAAATGCTGCTGGAACTTAGTCTTCTTTAGTTGAGTTTTTATGAGGAGAGATTACATACCTATAAGATCTCATTTGGAAGAGTGCAAGACTTGTCAAAGTAAAGGAAATTCCTGTTTCAAACCCTAGGAAGAGCTTGTTCAACATGAAGGCTGAAAAGGTTGTAAGGTTCTTCTACTTCAAAGTTAATATAAATAAGTTTGTTTTTCTCAATAAGCTGTTGATTCATGGTTTATTTTATGGATTCCTTGATCACCATAATAGACATGATTTATGATATTTTCTATGCAGGTGCTATTTAATGTTTTCTTGTTTGTGATTATAGGTCCTTAAAGGTAACTCTTTCGAACGGAAGGATGACTACTACGAACAAGCATTGGATTTAAGGTAGGGTCTTAACACCTTTATAGTATTTATTTATAAATCACATATGTATAGAGAAAGATAGATTTGTTTGTCTGTTTGTTGCTAGACTATTTTTTGATACTAGGGAGATCGGTCTTGTCTGCAAGATCAATTTATCCGGCCAACAAATTGGCGACTCCACTGGGGATTTGAATTTGGTTTTTTGGTTTTCCTTTGTTTTGACTTGAGAAAATTGTTTTCGTTTCTGGTTTTTGATTGATGTAAATTGGCTTGGGTAGTTTTTAGAATCTAGATTATGTTTTGTTTTTTTTCGAAGTTTTCAAGGGACCACACTTTCTCTTTACAGATAGTGCAGGCATCTCTGCACTTTTCCTTCAGTAAACAGAGCAGAACTGCACTTGTTTCTTCTGGAGCCTACGGAACCCGTAAAATTTTTGAAAAACCTAAAATGTCTTCTTCCAGTTAAGTTTAGGTTTCATTTAGGATTTTTAGTGTCTACCCAGATCTGTATTTTTTCTGTCAAAAATCTCTTGTGAGTGAGTTCTGATAGTATTTTTGTTTTGGATGATTTTCTAGATTTTTTGCATACTTGGAGTGGTTTTCACTTTGTCTCTATAGCGACTCAAAGATCAGAAGCTTGAGAAACCTTAGATCACCCTGATGTCTTTTCGTCTTCTTGATGAGTCTGACTTGGTTGTGAAATCTATCCTTTGTGAGAAACAGATTTAGTTTTCTCATTGCAAATCTTTGAACAAACTTTGTTATAAGTTTTGAATTTCATTTTTACAAAAGAAAACATATCTGGATGTTTTTTGATTGATTTGTTATTCTGAACAAATGAATCCTTAGTTTACTAAAAAACTAAGTAAAATGTCCTCAAAAAGAATTGAAGCTTTTATTTAATTAGATTTTTAAAAGTTTTTAGATATCAAAATTAGTTTTTGTAGTTTTGAGTGTTTTTTCTAGAACTTGTAGATCTCTTTTTAAGCAAATTGTTTTTTGTAGTTTCGAGTTTTGAAAAGGGAAAGGGATTTATTGTGACCATTAATTAGTAGTCTTGGTTTGAGTTCCTAATCAAAAAAGACAAAAAGATTTTCTTTCCATTTCCATGTTGAAAGAAAGAATTGTTTCTTAAAGAATTGCATTCTTGAACTCTTTCTTGTAGCTAGAATTTCATTGAAAGAAAAACGAATTGCTTATCATTTTAGGTGCATTTTTAGTGTTTTTGGAGTCAAGTTTTCACACCATCAAAGTTTCATTCCCATACCTATTGAATTAAAGAACAACCCATAAAAGCAACGCTTAATTAAAATTGATCGAGTAATCTTTTCTATTTCTAAGGCTCTTATCACCAATATAGCTTAGGCTAGTATCTTGGAGTAAGGATTAATTAACTCTTCAAGACAGTTAAAACAAACAAGTAGATACATCTTGTGGTCGGAAATAAATCCAATTGTAATTGATACATTATGGGAAGCTTCACTTAAAGAAGTCAATCACGAGATCATGTCTGTGCCTTTGAGACAATCAATTCTGTTTCATTGGGAAAGATAGAAGATTTGCATGTATTATAAATGGTAAACCTCATATTAACCATTTTCGGGGAGCCTGGGGTCACTTTTTGGTAAACCTTGGATTGACCATGTTGAGGAGCCTTCAAGGGGATTGAGATTTTTTACTCTGCCCTTGCGCGTAGATTGGATCGTAGACTGTTCCCCCAGTTTTATTCGTTGCTGTTGGTAACCTTAGTGTCCATAAACTTAAGATTATTTCCTAAGGTGACGGTGAAGGAAGGATCTCACTGTACCTAGAGCAGACGTCGACTAGACTCACTTGGACTCTCTGGGGGGTTCTCTTCACTCGAGATGGTTTTGTGAATAAACTTGTGCCAGTTTGTTTCATTAAGCAGGTTGTCGGGGTAACTGTTCCAACCACCCTTTCTGTATTAAACTTCTACTACGTTGGATTTCATCACCAACTAGTGTTTTTAGTACGGGAAGTTACTGTTTGTGTGTGGTTTGAACTCTTAGATTTTTTAGGCATGTGATTCAATTGTTTGTTTCTTTAGAGACTTTAGGTGGTTTTATTCAAATTTTCTTTGTTTGTGTGTGATTAATTAAATATTTAATCGTGGCTGAATTACCAAGACAATCTTGTAGACTTCAGGGAAAACCTCTCGAGTATACACCAAGCCAGCTTGAAGGGATACGAGCTCTTGTATCACCTAGTGACAGTAGAGTCGGATCACAAAAAGTCGGAGAATCATCTTTAATTGTTCATCCTGATTATCAAATACAAACAATAGAGTATATTCAAGAGCCAATTTCATTTTCCAAAGTTATTGGTAGTATTTCTCCTTCCAGTGAATTAGCTGAAGAACCTGAAATTTCTGAGCCTGACACTAAACTTGCTACTACTCCAACTTTAGGATTTGCTTCTCCAACTTCTAGTGGTCCTGGTTCACCTAGGGTAGGAAACATCATTACTTAAAATCTTCCTTCTGGCCTCATTTCTATTGAAGAACTTGTCAGTCCAGACGAAGACATAACTCTTCCCGAAAACCAACAGAATTTAAATCTTAGGGAGCGTGAATCAATATTCTACAGTCCTTTTAGGAGTGATGCTTGGTATGTATCATTGACAAATTTTTTAGAAAACTCAAGTCTTAGTTTTTCACCACCTCGAATTCCTTTTCATCCTACACCAAGAGGTTATTATCCTTCGTCGATCATGCCAATACAATCATCTATGTTTTCCCAATCACCGGAAACATTTTTATATGGCAGTCCTTTTGTTCCTTTGGGGTACCAGTCACTCACTGGTACTTTTTCAGGAGCATCTCCTCAACCAATTGAACGAGTTATCAACTGGTAGTAATGGAAATCAAGCATTGAACGCAAAACAAATCCTTATGATGTCTTGTAGTATTCCAAATCCTCAACCTCAAGGTAGTCAGTTACCGTCTGGGGGCCAACCCCAAGGTAGTCAGTTACCGCCTGGGGGGCAACCTCAAGGTAGTCAGTTACCACTTGGGGGGCAACCTCAAGGTAGTCAGTTACCACCTAGGGGGCAACCTCAAGGTAGTCAGTTACCGCTTGGGGTACAACCTCAAGGACAGTACATACCTTCAAGATAGTACATACCTCAAGGTCAACCCCAGATTCAGTACATACCTCAAGGTCAACCCCAGTTTCAGTACATATCTCAAGGTCAACCCCAGTTTCGGTATGTGCCTTAGGATTATCAACCTCAAGGTCAGTACCCAACTCAAGGTTTCCAACCACCTTCTGGTCAATCATTTTTACAAGGAGTTGGAAATGTACCGCTTAATTATCAACCCTACATTCAACCAAGTTATGGTCCTCCATATGCACAACCTTTTATGGGTCCATACTTCAGAATGAATATGGTGTGGGATCCGTCTCAAATTCAACAAACTTTGCAACCTATTGTGCAGTTATATAATCAACTTGGGCAACCTTTGGTTTCTGGTTCAACCCAACAACCTGTCCAACCTACTGTTCAAACCTTTGCACCTGGTTTAGTTCAGCAGCCTGGGCCTAGCTCACCTCAGACTCCACTTCAAACTGCTGCTGCAACTACTGCAACTTCTATTCAACCTACCACACCTGTTTCTGGAGTATCTATAGCTTCGGTTTCTACTATCCCTGCATCAATACAAAATCCTCAAGTCTTTGTGCCACAGTCAGGACCTACAGTTCAGACAACGGTCCAGATGCCTGCAGGATAAGCTGGTCCAAGTACGATTGTCACAAGTCAACCGCAATTCACTTATAAACCATAACAAGGACAGTATCAATTTGGTCCTACTATACAAAACCCAGTTTATCAGTATCAACCGTATCCTGGCTATACTTATCAACAGCCTCAACAACCCCAATTTGGTTTGGTTAATCCTGGTTTCCCAGGAGGTTATAACATTCCTAATGAAAATCCAATTCCAGGTTATCCTAGATATCCTCCTCCTAGAGCTGGTCTCGTTACTCAAGGTTTTTGCGACCCTAATCGTTAGTTACCATTTATTGCAACTTTGGATTTACCTGATTTGTCGCGCCTTATGAACTATCAAATTTACTATGTTCCGTGTTGGCTGCTAATGTCTAGTAAGTTGCCCAGTGATATCCTGAAATTCAAGGGTAAGTCAGGAGAGGATCCATCAAATCACGTTATGATTTATCACCTCTAGTGTGCATCTAATTCAACCATTGATGATTCAATTCAATTGCATCTTTCTCAGCAAACTCTTATTGGTCTTACCACCAAATGGTACATTGAGTTACCACGAGCCTCTTTTTATAATTTCAATCAGTTAGCCACTTCTTTCTTAACTCATTTTCAGTTGCTTGTCAGATATGACAATGGCACGGAACTGTTAACTTCACTAAAACAATCCACGTCCACATATATTTCTGATCATATTCATGAATGGTGACGTACAAGGCGTTTAGTGAAAGTTTTCATTTCGGATCAAATTTTAGCGGAATGGTTTATTAAATCATTGTTACCCAAAATCACTAAAGATGTAGCTAAGGGAGGAGTTGTTATTGAAAAGCAAGTCATTGCTCAGGCTCAGTACCTTGACCTCGTCTATACGTAGTTAGGTACTTTACATGAAAAAATCCTTGATCTTCCAAAACATGGTCAAATAACTGCAGCTGCTTTAGGGTCTCATGCCACTGATGATATGAGTGGTTCAGTTAGTACTAAAATTAAGAAGAAATCTTCAAAGAATTCTTCTCCTATAATAACTTTACCTGATTCCCCAACAGGAGATTCTTCCGTTGAAATTACTGCCGACATCCATGTCGTAGAATCATCTACAACCAAATCAAAATCTGGTAGTAAAAAGAAAGGGAAGAAGAAAAACAAACAAAATTCAAAAGATAAAACAGATAAAAATGAATCTACTGACGAAAAACGGAAACCTCGCTATCCTTGTTTCATTTGCGACGAGGATCATTTTACCAAAGACTGCCCACATCGAGTGGAGGTTTCGAAAATCATTAAAAGTTCTCAAATGTCTGTTGTCTTGAAGGGTCCTTTTCCTACTCAAGATAGTAAGATGATTGGTTCTTCCTCAAATGCCTCAGAAGAACCCATTATGATGATGTCTCATGTCAGGATTGCGACGTGATCGCAAGATTATGGTAGTAAAAATCCTGTTGGTGGTAAAAAAGCATAATCTTCTAATTCAAACACATCAACTACACCTCCTCTTGGTTCCGGTCCACTACAGATTAAGAATCCCAACCCTAACTTAGTAATCAAACCACCTGCTAAAGGTATACTTCGGAAATCAGCTTTCAATCCACATGCGAGAGTTGCTCAGAATTATAACATTGTTGAAGACTTAGCTATTTTCCCTTCAACAATATCAGCTTTGGAAGTATTGCAATCGTGCCCAACACAATGTAAATTACTATTTTCTACTATAGCAGCCGTCAATATTCAGGATTCGAACCTAATAATCTTCAATTTAGAGAATAGTACACCCCACCTACCTCATCAAATGGCTTTCTAGATTCCAATGTTAGTAAAAAATAGACCTTTCTTTCAGACTGTGATTGATGAAGGGGCTTCTACGTGTATTATGTTGATCCAGTGTTGGAGATCGCTTGGTTCTCCCACACTCAATTAGTCTCCAACAATTCTAAAGGCTTTTGATGGCCGAGGGTTCCATCCTTTTGGTATTTTGAAGGATTTACCTATAGGGGTCGAAGACAAAATCGTAAATCTATATGTGGAAGTGGTTGATGCCCCTCTAGATGACAACCTTCTCTTGGGTCGCTGTTGGTCTTATGCTATGACTACTATTGTTTCATCGGTCTTTCGGCTTATCAAGTTTCCTCATAACAGAAAGATCATTATGATAGACCAGCTGACTTATTTCTCATCTAACCTAGCCTCTATGGATAGTATTCAGCACTTCGGTAAATCAACTATCCCTTACAAGGATGTTGGAGTAGGTTTGATTAAATATTCTGGTTTACTAGGAAATTTTCCTTCCCTCCTCCTAACATATCACCTTCTATTGCAACTATTCATATGATTTCATCGAACACTATTGATTTTGATGATCCTTGGATCGTACCTTTCGATTTTGAGGTGGATCCATTTGGTGACGAGATGCCTTTGAGTCCTTTTGAAATTGCATATCAGGCTGTATAGTCGTTTTCTGATTCCTGTTCAACCACTCCTCTTCACCCTATAATTGTTGTCGATCCTTTCGCAAAGTGGGGTATTGACTTTATTACATGTAACCCTCACTTGGGTAGGGGGCATGCGTATATTATTCTATCAGTAGATTATTTTACTAAGTGGGCCGAGGCGATGCCCACATTTTTGGTAGACGGAAAAACTACTGCAACCTTTGTATTCAATCATATAATTGCTAGATTTGGTGTTCCTCAAGCTATTATTACTGATCATGGAAGTCACTTTCGAAACATTATGATGACTGAACTGACAGATCAACTTGGCCTGCGTCACGATAGTTCTACTTCATATTAGCCGCAGGCTAATGGTCTGGTTGAAGCTATCAATAAAGTTTTAGTCACTATGATCCAATGAATCATTGGTATTCATAAGTAAAATTGGCATACCATACTATTTTTAGCACTTTGGGCATATCCGACCTCAGTAAAAACATCAACTGGTTTCACTCCTTTTCAACTGGTTTATGGTTTGGAAGTATTGTTACCTATTGAATGCAAAATTCCATCATTACAATTAGCCATAGAATTACTCCCAGCTACTTCTAAAGAAGAGAAACGTTTTTGTACTTAGCTCAGCTAGACGAGAATCGATGCACTGCTACAATAACAAACAAGACTCATGTGAAACGAGTGAAATCTTAGTATGACATAAATGTTACACCTCATAATTTTTTAGAAGGAGACCTAGTTTTACTATATGATCAAGCGACGATAAGCTAGGGGCTGGAAAATTTGTACCTATGTGGCATGGTCCTTATATTGTTAAGCGAAAGTTGGCAAAAGGGGCTTATGAATTGATGGATTTTGATGGTGTCTCTTTGGGTAAACCCAGAAATGGACTTTCTCTAAAGAGATATTATGCTTAAATTCTGTGTGGAGATTTTTTGTTAGATTAGTTTCTTTACAGCTGGTGTGTTTTAGATTAGAAAACTATGCCTAGTTTAGAGAGTGCTCTTATCACTATTCCTGCTTATCTTGATTTTACTCTTGATATTGCAGATGTTGACGTCTCTTCAAACATACATTGGTTTTGCTGATGGTGCTTGTCGTAGTAAATGAAACATTTCTTCCGCAGCTTGGGTCAGCTATTCACCATCTGATAAGTTAGTGTCTATGCATGGGATAAGCCTCAGTCAAACAACGAATAACATTGCAGAGTATAGTGTGGTGATTGAGTTATTATCTGAATCCATCTCATTTGGGATTCGGATTTTGATTGTTAGGTTGGATTCTGAACTCATTGTATTACAACTTAACAGGGTTTATGCCATTAGAAATCCAATGTTATTAAGGTTATTTTTGAGAGTTCGTCTCTTGGAACGTGAATTTGATTACATTGAATATCAACATATTCCAAGACATTTAAATACATTAGCAAATGCAGTTGCTTCTTGTATGATAAATAGACATTTGCAGTAATCAAGACAGTAAATTTAAGAACATTCGATAACATGTTACACAAGATAGTCGGTAATAATGATATATCATAGCATAGAAGTGTGCTTCAAAATATACATTGTCTTTGATCATAGGTTGAAAAACACCTTATGATCGGCAAAAATGATAATACAAAAAGACAAAAATGTTGTGAGTCTACAAAATTGATCATCCTATCCCTAGAGATGATCATGATAAGAAACTATTGCTCAGGCCACGCTACATAGGAACCTCCTAAAAGGGCCTGGGACCCCATTCACATATCTCTGTAACTTAAGTGGAATATCATCTATGCTAGTCTCTAGAATATCTACTGTCAAGCGCTCTAGATGATGCTCCAAGTCGGTCAGGATCTCTGCTGATTGGTCCTGTGGGGCTGGTACTACTGCAGCTGGGTGTCTCCTCTCATAAGGCTGGAGAGTGGCTGGTCGTCATGGACCCACATCTGCATTAAAACTTTTGGTTGTCAGTTTTGGACGATTTAAAATAAAAAAAAATTAATTAAAACTTAGAAAGTGTTGAAAATGGTTTTTACCTGAATCATCCCATTGCTCTCTTAGTGGAAGAATCATGTTTGGGTCATTGCAATAATCCATCCCACCATATGGAAAATCCTAAATCACAAAAAGTTGGTTGTTCAACCAACGAAAATACTCAGGCAGAAATCGAACAACCTCTGTGCCCTCCTCAGGGTGACGGGCCATCAAAGCAACCCAGTGAATTATCCTAGGCTCTCGAGGAAGACCAGCATCAACAGGAATATGTTGCGGGGCTAAGATGGGGATCCTCTCTAGAGCAAAGCTGACTATGATAAATCCATATCCAAAATTTTTCAGCTGTCCATTCTTTGCTCTAGTTAGTTGGCCTTTCACATTTGCCAACACAGCCCCGCACCAGTTGAATATGGTGCCTCGAAAATAGTCTACAACCATTTGCATCTCGAATCTAGTAGCCACATGCAATGCTGCACTCTCGCATAGCTTGGTAACAGTGAATGCAATAACCTTAAGCTCGGGACGGTTGATAGTTTTAATATCAATCCATTTTTCCTTTGTTTGATTGTCACAAAACTCCAATCGGAGACTAGCGATAGACTGGCCACCTCGCCTAGTCCTGAAAAGAGATAATTGTTCGCCCCTCTTGGACAAACCAATCAAAAAATATATGTCCTCTAGCTCGATTTCGAGCCGGTGGCCATCAATCACGAAGCACTGGTCCTGTGTGTTCCATCTGTCTACCAGCCATTGTAAGAGGTCTACTTGGGCCCTCACGCCAAATATGGCCCAGAACTTACACAATCTGCATGCTCTCAATGCTTGAATGTGGGAAGATGATTTATTGCGGCAAGATCTACATCCTCGTGCTTTCGTTCTTGCCAAATAAGCATTTTGAGTGTTCTAAAATTCATAAAAGACATATTAGAACCTGCTGCTTACAAACAGTGCATAGGTTTGCACAGGTTGTGAGAAATAGGTGCAGACCCATGAATTTTTTCTTTATAGAAAAAAGTCGAGGTCCACAGGGGCTGCGTGTTGCACCTGCAGACCCCCGCGAGTGACTTTCTAAACCTATTTTTCCTTAAAAAACAAATTTAAAGCCTAAAAAGGAAATGTAAACGAATGAAATGCAAGTTAAGGAGGATGTGGATTACCTGGGGCTGACGGTTTTCGATTCTGACGGACGGATTTTCCAGAATCTTCATAGGAACTTTCCTACCCAAAAGCTCTCACTTCTCACTCTGAACTCAAATGGTAAAAATAAAGTTAGAAAATTCCTTTTTATAAGTTTTTTCGAATAAATGAATTTTTAATTTATTTATTTTTCATTTTAAAAAGGTAAAATTTTAAATACATTTTTATGTATCTTAAACAAGTATGAGTAATGTTTTGAGTTTCTGTGCAGACTATTGGATTTTTCGGGAAAATTGATCATTTCTCAACAAAGAGCGTATTTTATCACTTTTTCGGACTCTTTCAAAAATTTACAAAAAAGCGAAACATTGGAGTCCTCTTTAAGCCCTTTTCAGACTCGCAAAATATGAAAAGATTGTCGAGTTTTTCCCCTTTTAACTTGTTAAATGGAATTAAAAGGGCGGTCCACTTACAGCTCTTTTCTAACCGTATAAACATGAAAAGATCGCTGGACTTTTGTCGTTTCAAATTCAATACTGGTTATGAAATGACGTGTCTTTGATCACTTTTTTACTTTTTCGGATCGGAGCCACTAATTATGAAAAGTACTCCTTGATCGTAATGGTCAAGCCGTTCTCTCGAGTATTATTTTATACTTTTTCAGGCTCAAGGGACACAAATTTACGAAAAAAGACCCCCATGGAGTTTTCTTAAGTTTTTCTTCTAACTCCCTAAAAATGAAAAACACTGAGTTTTTCCTATACTGGACTTGTTAAAATTAACAGTAAAGGACCTGTTCAATTTTAAACAGGAACGAACCACTCCTTCTTAGGGTTCAAATTTTAAACTAAGTTGGACTCATCCGAAGGATGAGCTTATAAACAAGTAAATGTTATCTTCCTCAAGCTTGTAAAAAATAAAGAGGTACTTGCCAAAAATGGTGGGGGAAAAGAGAGAAAAATGAACCTGTTTGTTACACTTTGTTTTTAGAAAAGTCATTAACCACTTTTGAACACGACACTTTTTGTTCACCTGGGTTGGTAAATCCTTTGCCTAACAGTTAATCCAACCACATTGAAAGTCGTCAGCCAGTTTTTGTGTATTAGCTTTGGGTCAATTGTCACCAAACCATCAGCAGTTTCGTTATGTGTTCAAGAGATCAATTCAAACAAACCATTCATCTGCAAAATATCTGTCATCCATTTTGACCATCCCTGAGTCAGTCCTTGCCGATATATTTCTTCAAAACTTGATCTATGATTTCGTGATGTGGGCTTGCCTACAATGGATCACTTTCTATCGACATCAGCTCATTATATAGGAAGTTGATCTAGAAACCATAAGTACCTTGAAATATGCATGCCCTAATGGCAGGTTTCTCACCTTCGACAATAGGTTGCATCATTGACCTTTGATCAAAGGATTCTATGACATGTTCGACTTTAGCTCATTTATTCACATTTCATGGATTGTACTGAGTACTTTGAGAGCCATTGACATTACTGGTGGTTTCTCTCACACTTGTTAACAGTCCACATCATTGACTGGTAATCAAGTGGTTTCTACCATGTTCAACTTCGACACATTCATTCACATGGATAGAATCGTACTAGTTCGAGAAGCGGAAATCAAGACCCTAGATCTAGTTTCTACCATCCAGGTTGTGAGGAATTTTGTTATTCATTATATAGTGGACTATTCATAAACAGATGGCTGTGCCCATACTGTGTCTACACATGTCTATACTCTTGATGTATTACAAAATCATTCCTATATCAGGATAGTTTAGTAAGTTTTCTAGTTAGTTTTGATCTAAGTATGCAAATCCCTACCTTAGCGATGATATGTCTACATATATATATTTTGCATTGAATGTTTTTATAGGTTCCGACTGGGGTGTCCGTGGGATGATCCTTGAAATGATAAAGTACTTCACTCTTCATAAATGACAGACTCTATCTTCATCTATTATAGACTTCGCACTTTAGGGGGCAATCTGTTGCACTAAAAATTGTCACCTTGACATTCTGCTATCCGTGTGAGTTCATTACCACTCATACTTTCCCCCTCTATAAGTCTGAAACACTAGTTCCTCATATCAAGCCTTGAAAGTAAGAGAAAAGACATCAAAGTCTTTAAAACTTTGGTTCTGCACTTTCTCTTTGTATTACCTGCGGTGCCACACCTAATGGTCATGTCTCCTGCGCACTTGACTACTCTATCTCTATGTTAAAGGTGTGGACCCCTGCAAAAGTTAAAAAGGTGCAAGTATATTCTAAAAAGCTCACTTTCAGTCATTTCTAGAAGCTTTTGGAAGGAACCTTGAGGTGGCTAGTTTGCTCTCTTAAGGTTCATGCATCCCATACCTTAAGGAGATAACCCCTTGATGTGAGGAGCTTATCCCTTTGAAGGAAGATTCTTTCATAGGTGGACCTATAACCTCCTCCTTTGCACTATAAAAAGAAGCATTGGGTTGGTTACTGGAGAGGTTGGAAGCTGAATATTTTTGAGGTGAAATGCTGCTAGAACTTAGTCTTCTTTAGTTGAGTTTTTATGAGGAGAGATTACGTACCTCTAAGATCTCATTTGGAAGAGTGCAAGGCTTGTCAAAGTAAAGGAAATTCATGTTTCAGACCCAGGAAGAGCTTGTTCAACATCAAGGCTGAAAAGGTTGTAAGGTTCTTCTACTTCAAAGTTAATACAAATAAGTTTGTTTTTCTCAATAAGCTGTTGATTCATGGTTTATTTTATGGATTCATTGATCACCATAATAGACATGATTTATGATATTTGCTATGCAGGTGCTATTTAATATTTGCTTCTTTGTGATTACAGGTCCTTAAAGGTAACTCTTTCGAATGATTGAAGGATGACTACTACGAACAAGCATTGGATTTAAGGTAGGGTCTTAACACCTTTATAGTATTTATTTATAAATCACATATGTATAGAGAAATATATATTTGTTTGTCTGTTTGTTGCTAGACTATCTTCTGATACTAGGAAGATCGGTCTTGTTTGCAAGATCGATTTATCCAGCCAACAGATAGACTTCTAAGTCTAAAGTGTTCCTTATAGAGGAAAATGAAAGTCCAAGGATGCTCTTTGAAATAGTTCCATTGCGTAGATCTTTTCATTCTGAATCTACTGCAATTTGAATGGGCTAAAATGGACTTCGGATGAAGAAGTTATCGCAAAAAGAAGCTTGCCTTTGCCTTTTGAAAAAGAGGCAAATTCTTATATAAATGGGACTTAAGGGAAAATGTGTTTTTAAACATAAAAATCCTTGGAACCCATCACATCACATTCTTCATTGCATCGCAATAAACAAAGGGAAATGACTTAAAATAGGCGCAAAGGCCTTCGATGGACTTGACAGATATATAAATCAAAGAAGTGAACCTTTTGAGTTCTGAAAGGAAGGGGCAGTAAGTGATATTTCGGGCGGGCCTCAAGCC
Source organism: Pinus taeda (assembly GCA_000404065.3). NCBI lineage: Eukaryota > Viridiplantae > Streptophyta > Pinopsida > Pinales > Pinaceae > Pinus > Pinus taeda. Next base: position 78,193 of record APFE030703621.1, on the reverse strand, counting down.
GTAAGCGATATTGGACGGGCTCTGCTCGATTCCATACATTGAATGACACGTGGCACGACAGAGGAGAGAGGAAACCGCTCTTTTGTGTGGTTAATCCCCGTGTAAGTTATGCGCCCTAAATGGAGTGTTAGCCGTCAGATTAGCGGTCGCAGATCAACAGTCAGGATCTGATCGGCGGATCGCTGATCGACATGACCAAAGGAAAGAACCCTGGGCCATTAACAATGCGATATAGCAATAGGGCCGATAACGATCGATGATATCGACAATCGGCAATCGGTGAACCCCCGATACAAAGAGCCAATGCACTGTGATATGCTGATATGCAACTTGCGATAAAGGGCAGGCCCGATGGGAATTATAAGCCCGATTGCATAATATTTGAAATCTGGAAATTCAGATTTTGAATGTATTTCCTATGTAAATGGGTTTTTGGCCATTTGGCAATGCGACAATGTGATTGTGATATTGCGACGAATGGTGGACCCGAAAGGGATTATAGACCCAATTTCATATATTTTGAAATCTGGGAATTTAGGATTTCCATGTATTCCCATGTATTGAGGTTTTTAGATCTCCTGCCTAAGCGATAGTGATAAGCGATATTTGGATGGACTTGATAGGTTTATAGGCCCGATTCCATAATATTTGAAGTTCGGGATAAATATCCATTATGTGTTTTGCGTGCGTTTCTTGTGTATTTCCGTTATTTGATTGACACGGCCAGAGGAGGGAAAAACGACCGGGTTTTCCTGCCCGCCTGTTCTTTTCCATTTGTAAACAGATTCTTGTGAGGAAACAGTCAGGTTCTTCAATTATGGAGGACTGTAATCGATGCATGATAAAAACACAGAGAGCAGAAGTGCTGAAGGTAGCTGAAGATTGCTGAGGGAGCTGGAGGAGTGAAAAAGGATGCTGGAAGGTTGCTGAGAGTTGCTTGGAGGTCAAGAAAATTACAGAGGCAAGAAAAGGCCAAGAGAAGCTCAAAGAGAGCCAGAGCCAGAGAGTCAGAGCTAGAGCCAGAGCCAGAGCCAAGAGTCGAGAGCCAGAGCGAGAGCTAGAGCAAGAGCGAGAGCTAGAGCCATGAGCCAGAGCTAAGAGCTAGAGCCAAAGCCAAGAGCCAGAGTGAGAGCTAGAGCCAGAAAGCCTGAGCACTTCAGAGGCAGTGATAAGATGGTGTTCTAAGCCCATTGTGTTTAGTGTAAACCAGTGGAGTTGAGCGTGGATCTTGTAAAAGGACTTTGCCATAATCCTAGAGAGCCTAGTTGAGTTGACTAGAGCTCATGGAGACGTAGCCCAAGATTTTTGAGTGAATTCCATATTATATTGCTGTTATGTGTGATTGCTTGTTGTTACATCGTATCTGCTGCTTTATTTTCTATTATATGTTTTATATTAGTTTAAGCAAATAAACTTAAAACACATAAACAATTTAAAACCAAACACAAGCATACACCTATTTTCAAGCACATTATTAATTCCGCAATTGGTTAATCACTAGATCTTGGGAATATTTAAGCTTTAGAAGTGGGAGAGGTTCTTGTAAGCTTGACAAGAAGCCTTTAGCACCCCATTTTCAGATCAAGACCATCAAGTCTCCACCTTCCTTGGCTATCTGCTAGCTTCGTGATCCACTCGTATAGCTCAACTGAAAAGGAGAAGAAAAAGATCTCGTGGATCTCTGTATAGAGGTACTTGTCCAGCCACTGTTCCTTTGTCAATTGGGGGTTTTTGTTCTCTTGTGCCATGAATTTGTGGATCTTCCTATCCAACCAATCTTTGATCTCTTTCTCAGTTGGATTCCAGTGATACGACATCACACGTCTCTTATGCAGATTCCGATCTCGACAACGGAACCTTGTGTTGGCTTGTTGGGGCTTGAACCAGGTTTAGCATTAGTTAGCCAAACAAATCCCTACAATATTAGCCCTTTCGGCATTAGCCCATGGAGTGCGGATTGAAGTCTCACCCGAAGCAGTATGGGAGGATGTTGGAACCAAGTTTCCACACCTTGATATGGTCATGATGTCAGTTTATTCTTTCTATTCCTACTTTCGCGCAGGTCACTTAGTTCTAGGGCTTGCCAGATTAGCCCTTTATTCCACCCTTCAGTACCTCCCTGAAAATGTATGATTGACCTTCACACAGCTCTAACCTGCGGCTCAAATACTTTCGCTCTACTAAGGTAGTGTACCGTGCAGATTCCCAAACTAGTTTAAGTGTCTTACTTATCTTATTAAACAATCATAGTTAGCACTGCATAAACAGGTGTTCTTACTTGCGTTCACTTAACCAATGTAACTACATACATTCACACATCATATAAGAATTAAAAATGAAATACATACATAATATGACAATATGCAGTAACCAGAAATAAAGACACAGAATTGCAGAATACTTATATGTTATGAAACCATCTCACAGAAAGATAGAAAAGATAGATGAATTCCTTAGAAATCAACCTCTTTGAGGGGGAAACCTCCTTTACATTACACAAATGAAGAATTCTTGGATGATACAAATGGAAAGACCTTCTTTCTATATATAGGATTCTAAGGGGTCCTAATATAATCAGAGCCGACATAACAATAATAATGTAAGGGCACAATAATAACAATAGTGGGCTTCTATGGGGCACAATAATAACAATATGGGGATTACATGGGAACAACAACATAATAAGGGGGATGCACTAATAATAATAAGGGGTTACAATAGTAGTATAGAGACCTAACATGCCCCTCTCCTTCAAAAAGTGTTGTCCTCAATGCTTGAGTAGTTATGGATGATTTTGTATAGAATTCTTCTCCTCGCATGTCAAATTTTTAGCTGGTAAGTTCTTCCACTTGATGAGATACTCTGAAATTGATCAATTTCGTAGCTGTCGGGTTCTTATTTCTATGATTGCTCCAGGTTCCAATATGATTTTTCCTTTCTCATCAAGTTTTGGCGATATTATTTGAACTAGGATCTTCTCATTATGCAAGGTTGCCATTTCTTAAGTGCATGTAGTCTTGCCAACATTTCATTCTCATAAATAGGTTTGTGTAAATACTTTCCTTTGATTAGATGACTTTCGAAAGAAATAGGTCTTTCTTCTTGTGTTAAAACATCACCAATTCCATTTTCTGATGCATCATATTCCACAATAAAGGTTTTTGTGAAGTCTGGCATAACTAAGACTAGTGCCTGGCACATTACCTCTTTAAGATGTTTAAAAGCCTTCGTTGCTTCTGGAGTCCATGATAAAATCCAATAGTGACATTGTAATCCCCCCAATCCTAAAATCATGAAAAATTGTTAATTCAATTGGATTTTGAGTGAGATCTAAAATTCTACTTTCTCCATATGAAATCCAATGAAGTCAGAACCACTCTCAAACATCTTGATTCATTTCATGGTAATGTTAAAAATTTAAGTAAAAGGATGAAAATGAAAGATAAAGGAGAATGTCACATTTACATTAAGAATTTAACATTACCATAAATTTCATAGCAATATTAGGGCCATAGGCTTGAATATCAGGCACCTATTTTGGGCAAGTTCCTAACTAAGACAACAGTTAAAAGAAAAAAAGAAAAATAGGCCCCACTTATTACGTTCTATGCAAATTTACCGTACTAAACTGGCCTAAAATGGTTCAAGTCATTGGTTTGAACTGTGAAAATTCCCAAAACTAGAATCTTATTGCAGCAACTGGAATTTATTTTTCTAATTGTTAATTATTTTAACAATTTAACTGCTACAAATATCAAATAAATCACATTGCAACCTTCACAAATGAAATATTGCAGAAATAATAGCACTGCAAACTGAGAAATGCTAGCACACACACACACACATTAAAATTGACACCGTTATTTTTGGGCAATTGTCCCCAGAAAAACCCAATGTGGGAAAATCGGTGTAGCAGTGAGGGTTTTTATTATTATACAATAGTGAAATTATGAGTACAATCTATGGATTCCCAGCTGACAATCCATACAACAAGAAAATCTAGCCAAAATTATGTAAGGAATTACCGTCATTCCATAAGAAACCTTGACATGATTTATCTTCATAAACTCGTCCTCCTGGACCCTCTTTTTCGGCCTCTATGCAAACCCTATGATGTTTAGCCATTGAAATTCATTTGATGAAGCCATTCTTCATGTATCTGATGAGGAAATCGCTTCTCTAATAATTTGGACCCTCTCTGCCAGCCTCTACACGGAACCTATGACATCTAGCCTTTGAAATGCATTTGATGAAGTCATTATTCATGTATCTGCTGAGGAAATCACTTCTCTGATAATCTGGACCCTCTGCCCAACCTTTGGAATTGAATACGAATTTCTCTCTAGAAAAATCAAATTGCTTCTGAAGCAGATGTGAATTCCTCTGTGTTGCCTCACTGGGAATAACTCGTCCTCCTTGCTATTATTTCTTTGGATCTAAAAAACTTCCTTTGGATCATTATATCTTCCCCTCACTAACCTTGCTTCGATCTCTGTCTATTTGAAAACTACTGCTGCTCTTTGGAAACCAATCTGCCAAGAAAATTGAACTACATAAGTGTATTCTCCAAGAGCCCATTGACTTCTTCTTATAATCCTCTGTTGGAGCACCAACGACCAAGAATAAATCTTAATCAATGGATAAGATCATTTTGAAGTCGATCCGTGTGAGTTTCTAGATGATTCTCACCCTGACTTAATTAATTCCGATTAATTAACCATATTACCTAAGTTTAGACTTAGGAAATATTTTTAAAAAAGGTTAATAATCTAATCAAGCCATTTCTAGGTGGAATTTTCAGAAACGAATTTTGGGTTTTGGAGATCTCATGCATTCCAGCCTCTCCACTAAATTTCATGGCTAGAACACATCCGATGCTACAAATACTAACACTCCCTCTTAGCTAGGACTATGTTCTTTGTTTAGTGCTACACATCCTACCACAACATCTTGTCTCTATATCGCCTCTATCACGTTGTTGATGTTTGGTTGCTACATCCCACCAACTATTGTGAAACTCTGATGTTGCATCTATTCTACTGCTGAAGTGCTACCAACACTACATCTACACTGCAATTCCTTCTCATCCGTTGTTGCAACTACAACTACTGCAGCTGAGAAGCATCCAAAATATTGAATCAATAGTGCTCAGTATGATGCATATGTCTCCCGAGTCTCTGACTGCTACTAGCATCTTCACTGTGACTGGAGAATCTGCGATGCTTCCAACTCTTCACTGAGCCACCTACTATGATATCAACATTGCATTGCGCTCCTCAACATCTGACTACTACTAGTCTACAACTATCACACTGGTACTGAATACATCAACTTCCACTAATCCATCCTACTACTAAATACTATGGGTCCCTTGTAGCTAGGTAATGCCATGAGGTGGAATCCTCAAGGATCCTTTCCAAACTTTGTAGCTCTCTAGGACTACAACTCCAAGTCACCCCACCTCACTCATGGAGGTATGGCATCTAACATCACGAAGCCTTCCTCCAACTTGCAGGGCAACTTGTCGATCCTAGTTGACGTTGTCTATTGGTCCTGCTTCTCCGAATTGTCCTTCTTCCTGAGAGGACACTGCCTATTGTAGTGACTGAGTTCACAACGTCTGAAGCACTTGACCTTAGTAAGGTCTTTCTTCTTATTTCTCTGCTCTCCCTACTCCTAAATGGGACCGTTAGATGCTAAGGACACATTCTCCTCCTTCTTCACCACCTTCTATCTGCTATTGTTGTTACCACTGATGGAGCTCTTCAATAGAGCTTGTCTCAATTCCTCTCGCTACAAATCAACCCACATTCTGTCCCATTCTAGTAGCATGTATTTGCCCAAAATTCTTTGGAAGAAGACCTGCCAATCCCCTAAGACACTGTTGAGTGCCAATCGTACTAGCTCTGAAGGGTGAGGTGCTACCCCAACAGCTGAAACTTGGCCTTAGAATTCATGAATCCTTGTGAGGAAGGATCTATGCCTTCCCCTTTTTGCATCCGGAAGCATCTCTGCTTCTCCTCCAAGAACATCTTCTGCAACTCAGAATTACCTTGGTATAGTGTGGAGAGAGCATCCCACATTTTTTTGGTCATTCCCGTCAATGCTATATGTGAGATTATATGATCCCAGACTCCATATAGGATTAAATGCTTTTCCCATGTCATCTCCTTCCTATATTCCTTGAGTTGATCTTCATCCCGAGGAACTGCGACTACATTATTAATGTAGGCTTTCAGGCCATATTCATTGAGAAGGAAAGACATCCTGGCCTTCTAGATGACATAGTTGGATGATCCATCCAACCTATCCTGATCTCTAAGCCATGTAGTGGCCATCTTGAAAAATATCGAAAATATCCTCTTTCCTACTGCTTGGCAGCTGCTATGCTACTCACACGCTCTTCTAGAGTGAGAAGATTTGCTCACAACTATTTCCAATCTACAAGAAAAAAATTGAAATTCTGAGACTCCAAATTCCTTGAGAGAAATTTTCCCTCAGTTGTGTGTGCTTTTCTCTTCCACCCAACGTTGATTATGCTGTTGCAAAATCTTCGGCATCCAACAAAGGAATCTTCTCAGTGAAAATCTAAGCTGCAACTGCTCCCTCTAACTACTGGAATCACTCTTCTGGAAAAATCAAATTTTCTACACCCTTGCAACTGAAAATCTAACTATTGGCCCAACAATTTGGCCTACCTGTCTAAGAACTACATTGCCTCAAGAATTTAAGTCAGTTTCTCCCTCTGAGCAACAAAATTATTTCTCCACTTCTAAGCTTCCCAGTTGATCACTCACACTCTGATACCATGTGAAAATTTAAAGTTTGAAATCCTATTGCAGCAACTGGAATTTATTTTTCTAATTGTTAATTATTTTAACAATTTAGCTGCTACGACAAATATCAAATAAATCATAGTGCAATCTTCAGAAATGAAATATTGCAGAAATAATAGCATTGGAAACTAAGAAATGCTAGCACACAAAATAAAATTGACACCATTATTTTTGAACAATTGTCCCTGAAAAAACCCAATGTGGGAAAATCGATGGAGTAATGATGTTTTTTATTATTATGCAGTAGTGAAATTCTGAGTACAATTTATGGATGCCTAGCTGGAAATCCAAACAACAAGAAAATCTAGCCAAAATTATGTAAGGGAATTGCCCTTCTTCCACAAGCAACCCCGACACAATTTCACTTCAAAACTCACCCTCCTGGTCCCTCTGTGTTGCTTTGCACAGACCCTATGATGTCTAGCCTCTAAAATACCTCCGATGAAGTTGTTATGTCTGTCTCTAATGAGGAAATTGTCTCTCCAACACTCTGGACCCTCTGAATGGCCTCTAGAATTGAAAACAAAATTTTCTTCAGCAAAATTAAAATTCTTCTGAAGTAGCTGCGCAGTCCTCTGCATTGCCTCACTGAGAATAACTCGGCCTCCTTGCTTCTTGTTGTGGCCACAACAACCACCCTATTAAAATTTTCCTTGGTAGCAATTTTTAATGGGTCCCCTAGAAGTTGATCTTGCACCCCTCCGAATGATCTGTTTTATCCCAGGGATTTTAACTCTTTGCCAAGTCAAATCTTCAATTTTTTAAATGGTTAAGACCACCTTTATAAATCCCTGCCACATGATTCATCTATAATCATCTCTAAGCCCTTCATTCATATCCTCATTAGGGCTTTTTCAACCCACGAAACCGTCTATCGCATCATTATTTCCATCATAACTCTTTACAGCGGAAATACTTTGCAAAGCAAGCACAAATCACCCCTTTTCTCCTATCGGAATCAACACTAAGGCATGATGTTCACTGTTATACTCCGGACCTGACGACATTATTAACCATATTTTATATATATCGGGTCCAGAACCATATCACAATCGGCAGGAGTCAAATCTGAGCCATAAGATTGATGCGATATAGCGGACCCAACCAAACTATATCAAGTACAATACATACATTATCGGGTCCACTTCTCCAATCGCTTATCGCAATCGGCAAAACCCAGGGGTTATATATATGGTGCGCTATGATATACCGGACCCGCCGATAACTATGAATTTGGGTATATATTATTTCAAGTTCAGCCTTATGGTTGGATGCAGTTTTCCCATGTATTCCCTTGTATTTTCAATAAAACGTTCCAGACCCAGTTTTCAAACGAGAGTGTTATACGATGGACCCGAAAGGATTATTAACCCAACTCATATGTATTTTGGGTCCGCCTCCCCAATCGCTTATCGCAATTGGCAGAGTTCATTTTTTATACATAAAGTGATTTACGATATGGCAGACCCGCTGATAATTATAGGCTCAGGTATATAAGTTTTGAAGTCTGGTTGTACAGCCCGACCACGAGTTTTTCCATGTTTTCCTGTGTATTCGATAAAATGTTGTGGTCATGGTTTTTAATGGAAAATCCCATATGGCCGACCCGATAGGGTATAGGTCCTACCTAGAATATTTCAAGTCTGGATTTCGGATCCAGTTATGTGTTATGCAATGATTTTCAATGTAAATCGGATTTACACTTGCCGGACTCAATTAGTGCATGAATTAAAAAAACCAGGGGGCGATTCTTTCACACTTATTCCTTTTGATGTTATAAATGTTTAATGAAGGCAAGATCTATTTTTGTTAAGCATTTTTATCATATTTTCATAATCATAGTTGATATGAATTATTTCTGCATGCAAATCTGAGTAGACCCGGTAACGGATAAATGTAAGTTATATCAAGATGACACCTCTGCACCACCGGCATTGATATTGCAAAACACACTCTACAAAAGCGAATATGGACCACCATAGTGGATAATGGAGGCACTCTCTGAGTTCAGTAGAAGCACTCATGATAGCGTTGGTCCATCAAGATGTCATCACTTCCAAACACACCTTCAATCATGACAAGGAAATAATAGGGGATAACATCTGCTCTATACAGGTGCAAAGAGATGACACATAGTCATTCTCTTTGAATCAACATCTATTCATTCCCCAGGAAACGAAGCACTCCAGCAGATATACCCTGTACGTGTCAGCGTTTACAATGGATGTGCTACGTTGACACATTCTAATTTGTATATTGAAAAGAAAAGGGGAATTGAAGAGATCAAGGGAAGATGAAGGGTCATGGCCTGAGGCATAAGTATTACCTCCATATAGGAGAGGAGGGCTTTTTGTTTGGAGAGAACAACTTTGATTTATCGTGAATAAAGAAGATTTTTGATTGAATGAGGAGACTTTTGTTTCAGATTTAAGGTCCTTTGCTTTTATATGTTTTGAAACAAGGTGTTGTTGTTGGCATAAATATGAATGTGTTTTTTTTTGTACATATTGATAACAATACAACTTATGATTAGCCTTGGTTTTTTGAATGTAATTCTTCATCATAGTTAATTCACAGGCAGTCCCTGATTTGAAACTATGTTAGACATCAGTTGCAAGCTTTATTTGTATAAAAAGGATTGTGTATTCTTGTATGAGTGATTGGATTGCAATTTAGATTTGATGCAGCCTTGTTCTTATGTGAACTATTAAATTATTCGTTTGGACTTGGAATTTACCTATGATGTTTAACCTCTCTTTTGTTATGCTCCTACAGGATAGATTAGGATAGTTAGGACTAGATTAGAGTAGTTAACAATAATGTAGATAGGATTTGATGCATATAGGTTAGTTGTTTCTTTTGTTGATTTAATTGAAGTCTTCGTCTAGGAAGTAATCTCTCAACACCTATAACCGTTCACGGGGTCCTTTAAAAGCCGTTGGAACTAGCCACTCCAAATGAAAGCGGATCTAATTGGGGTCTGTGATCGGGTTAATTCCCCTTGTTGGTATAGTGAAATTTTGCCATGTCAACAAATTGGCACTAGAAGGAGGGCCTGAACCGCCGTCCACAACTTTTTATGATTTCATCTATAAATTTTATGGATTCGAAAAGATTAATGCATGGATCGTAAAGGTTGAAAAGGTACCTCCTCTCATTTGGAAAAGCCTCATTTTGAAGAAGAGACACTGTGGGAGTATCTTGCCACTCAAGAATAACCAATCATAGTACTTACTCAGGCTTACACTCGTTCCCTCTCTCAGCTCCCCATCTTTCACTCTTTATCTCCGACAACTAAAAGAAAGCCAAGGATTTGTTCCATAAATGAAGAGACCTCTGTAGCCCCGTCTCTTGAAGATATTGTGCTAGAGTCCTTGCAAAGTATCGACACTCCTTGGGAAGAAATTCATGAGGATCCACTCTTTGAAGGTAATCCCTGGCCCGATTTGGGAAATCCTAATAATGAACACCTCGAAGACACCTTCAACCAGAACCTCCTTATCCATAATATGGCTAATGTTCCTCTTCTAGGTGGGAACCAGCTTCAACCAGGTGGGAAATAACTCCCACCTCCTTCAGGAGCACTCCCTCCCTAGTGCTCAAAATGTCGTAGCGGTACCTGGGCAGCAGCATCCCTTACGCAAGAATGCAGAAAGAGTACTGCCTAAATTCGACCCTGAGAAGGAAGACATCGCTGATAACCATATTCACTCTTTCTTCTTGGCCATGCGCATGTTGGGGGTAGCTGATGAAGATATAGTATGTCGCCTATTCCATTTTACCCTAATTGGTGTGGCTTCCATATGGTACTTTAGCTTGAGAACAGGCTCGATCACCTTGTGGGCTGCCTTTCAACAAGCCTTCTTAGACAAGTATGCCGATGACAAAACCCCTGCGGCCTTAGTTTTAGAACTATCCTATTTGAAAATGGAAACCAAAGAAAAGGTCAAAGATTTTAACATCCGGTTCAACACTTCGTTCAAAAAAATCTCGGCTAATGCTAGACCTACTGAGGAGGTGCTCATGGAATTCTACATCACTGCTCTCCCTGTCCCTACTGCAGTGTGGGTCAAAAGGAGTAATGCACAAACCTTACAAGGTGCTATCGATGAAGTAGTAAAAGTCGAGAATGAAATGATCAGTCTCACAGCATGCCATCATACAACCGGAGAAAAGAAATCCTCTCAAGCATCCAAGAAGAATAATGGGAGTGATAACAAAGGGGTTGAAATCAAGGAAAAGGATACCACATAAGTGGAAGGTTTACATTGGATCATTAAGAAGTTGACAAACACAATCATCGATATGAAAAGGAATTCTGTAGAGAGTACAAGCGGGAATGGAGGAGAGTATAACAATAGAAAACCATTCAAACCTTTCTATCATAAGAAGACAGAAGGTGGTCATGGTCAACTTGCATTGCCTGCTCCACCCAATGAAGGGAACCTAAATAAGGAAGAGATCGCTCTTATCGGATCACTCCTTAACAAAGAAGAACCCATAGTGGAGCTGGAGCCAGAACAAGAAAATGAGGAAGAGTACCAAGCAGAAGAGCCCTTGGATGAAGAATCTCAAATCAATGTACTGTGGGATATCTATTCAAATGAGAACGATGATGACCAAGGAGACAATATGGCAGAAATCCACACTAATGAAATCCACACACGAAGTAAGGGGCCACTTGTGCATGTGGTGGAGCCTGTAGACCAAACCAAGAAATATGTTCGCCCTGTGAAGGCATCCACTCCCAAAGTTCCTGTCAAGAAGGGTAGACCTAGTGGTGAGTCCAAGAATACTCTTGTTGAAAACTATCTAGAGAAAGAGAATACATCTCCGACTGCAATGAAGGTGACTCAAAATGGTAAACGCCTACCTAAGAATGAAAAAACCGGGTATGTTTACTCTTTCCTACCATGTTTATAACATTGATTACAACATTGTGGATGATCTTAAGAAATCTAGGGCTAATATCACATAATTTGATTTGCTAAAATTAACGCAACAAAGAGATTTTCTCTTGAAATATGAATGAGCAGAACTGCAAAAATCCCACCATCCCAAGCAACCAAACCAAGAAGTCAGTGTCCAGACCTGTAAGTACCCCTAATACAGCCCAAATACCATCAACTATGGAAGCCACTCTGTCTAAAATGAATCGAAACCTCCAAGATGTCAGTGTAGCCATGATAGGGAGGAAATCAAAATCCATGACTCCACCTTTCCTTATCACATTTGAAATCCTCAACATGAATGTACACAATTTCTTGGTAGATACTGGTGCCTTGTCCACTATGATGCCTTACGCTGTTGCTAAAAGACTGCATGTGATACCCGAGAAAAATGGGACTCAAATTATGCAATTGGATATGACAAATGTAAAAGTAAGTGGGGAATTGAAGGATGTGCTGATTTGGATGGCTACTAAACCATAATACACACAAGTCAATGATATAGTGGTAGTCGATATACTTGAGGCTTATGGAATGCTGTTTAGTAGGGATTGGTCAGCAAAACTGAATGGATATTTCTCAACTGATTGGTTCCATCTCTTACTTCCTTAGAAGGGGAAGGGTGATATGCTGAGAGTTGATCGTGAAAGGTACATGAAGTATGTGGGGATGGAATTAAATAGCCCCATTGAACCTGTAATGTTTACCAACTCTATCCTTGGGAATTATAGTTTCAATGTTTGTGCCATGGAAACCTGTTTTGGAGAATTCCATGCAGAAACAATTGAAGGAGCTGTAATAAACACACAATTGGAAGCTCTCCCCTATAGTCCAATTGATGAACCACCCTGTAATATAGTAGATGATAGAACTAGTTTCGTAGGAAGCAATTCAATTGATGTAACATTAGACTCTATATTTTGGACACTCTTTTTTGATGGCTCTAACTGCCTTGAAGGTGTAGGTGCTAGGAGCATTCTCATTGACCTGCAAAGGAACCAACATCTGATGGCTAGCCGGTTGGAGTTCATGTGCACCAAAAACACGGTAGAATACGAAGGCTTGTTGTAGGGCCTGAAAAAGCTATTGATATGAAGGTAAAAAATCTTAAAGTTTTTGGTGACTCATAGATAATTGTGGACCAGGTAAGGAAGAGGATACACTACCATTCGCTACACCTGGTAAGGTACCAGCATGAGGTATGGAGCTTAATTAATGGTTTTGATTCTTTTAATATCACATACATACCTCAAGGGAAAAACCAAGATGCTGAACTGATGGCTGGTATGGCTGCAAAACTTCTGCTTGATTTTAGATTAAAAAAGAATAAATGTTATGTTGAATTGATTTTCAGACCATCCGTGCTTGATAACATCTCAAATTGGCAGGTATTTGAAGATGACGAGCAAATCCTTGAGTTCTTGCATTGCAAGAAGACATTCAAGAATGCAATCATTGATGAAAAGGAGCACGTCAGGCTTATGAATGAGAGGGAAGACAAGGAAAAGGATCAGTCCAATATGATTCCCAAGTCAATTATCAAGATGGAGCACTTGTATGACTTGTATGATAAATTCAAAAAGCCAACTAATTACAAAATGCATAGCTCATCCATGACGTATGAATCAGTCAACCTTGGAACCAAAGAAGACCTTAAAACTGTTAATTTGGGCTTGGGGTGCTCTCCACAAGAAAATGCTGCATTTGTCAAGCTATTTAAAGAATATAAGGACAGCTTTGCATGGACATATGGAGATCTAAAAACCTTTGATACCAGCTTTATGCAATATATAATTCCTTTGGAAAAGGAGGCTAAGCCCTACCAACAAAAGCTTCGTAAGATGCATCCAAGCCTAGAACCGTTGGTGAAGAAAGAATTAAACAAAATGCTAGATGCTAAAATCATCTTTCTGGTCAGACACACCTGTTGGGTAGCCAATCTCGTGCTAGTAAGAAAGAAAAATGGAGACATCAGGTTGTGTATTGATTTTAGAAACCTGAACAAAGCATTGCAAAAGGATAACTACCCTGTCCCTTCTATGGAACACATTCTTCAGTGTGTTTCTGGGTCTGAAATGTTGTCCCTATTGGATGGGATTTCAGGATATAATCAAGTGTTGGTATCTAATGGGATCAGCTAAAGACAACCTTCAACACTAAATGGGGCACTTACGCATATCGTAAAATGCCTTTTGGACTTATTAATGCAGGTGCCACACTCCAGAGAGCCGTAGACATAACCTTCCGAGGATTGATCAACGGATCAGTAGTAGTGTACATGGATGACATTACTATGTATTCATATCGCAAAAGGGATCATATTTATCACCTGAAACAAATTTTCGAAAGATGCCGAAGATACGAAATATCGTTGAATCCCAAGAAGAGCATCTTCGCAGTCACAAAAGGGAAACTACTAGGTCATATCCTCTCTAAAGAAGGGATTGTTATTTATCCTAAAAGAGTAGGGACCATCATGAGAATACAACCCCCTGCAAATAAAAGGGCAATGCAATATTTCTTCAGGAAGATTAATTTCGTTAGGAAATTTGTTTCAGGGTTCGCAGAAATAGTGCATCCCATGCAGCTAATGATGAAAAAAGACATTGTGTATAAGTGGAGCGATGAGGATAAGAAATTGTTTCAGTGAATCAAGGAAGTCATTGCAGAAGATCCTACATTGGGCATCCCCAATTTCAGCAAGGAATTCTTCTTGTATACTTTTCCTTCTGATCTTTCATATGCCACGATCCTCACTCAAAAAAATGATGATGGCAACGAAGTCCCTATTTCTTATATGAGCTCTAATATTTAGGGAGCAGAACTCAACTACCTAGACATGGAAAAACAAGGCTTTGCAGTTTTTAAAGCTGTAAAACACTTGCTCTCTTTTTTATTAAAGGCTAAGACTAAAGTAATTGTTCCCCATCCTGCTATAAGATCCCTCCTCATGCAGAAGGAAATGGGTGAATGAAGAGGGAATTGGATAACCACACTTCAAGAATTCGACCTCGAGATCAAGCCAACAAAGATAGTTCGAGGGCAATGACTGTGTAGGCTAGCAGCATAAGCCTTGGAGGATAAAGAAGGGGCATCCGAAGAACCAGAAGCGCAGAGCATGCAAAACGAACAAGTAGAACTCAGGGAGGAGCCCCTATGGATTAATGAGATGATGATATATGAATGCGAAGTGTCAAAAGCCATTTTGGATCCTGAGTAATGGTATTACGACATACACTTCTATCTCACATGGGGAGCATGCCCTGAGCACATGGATGCATCACAAAGGAGAGAACTCAGATTGAAATATAATCAGTATCACTTGGCCAATGAAACATTATACAAGAAAAACTATGATGGAATTTGGCTGAGGTGTTTGGAAAAAGGTGATGCTGATCATGTCTTGAAAGAAATGCATGATGGCCCAGTAGGTGGTCACTACAGCAGAGAGACCACTGCTCACAAAATATTAAGAGCTGGATATTATTGGCCCACTGTGTTCAGAGAATCCCATGCCTATGCTCATAAATGCAAGGTTTGTCAAACTGACACAAGACGAGAAAGAAAGACAGCTGTTCCCCTTAGGCCCGTTATGATTTATCACTCATTCCAGCAATGGGGCCTATATATCATAGGCGAGATCACTCCAAACTCTTCACAACAGCATAAGTATATACTCATAGCAATTGACTACTTTAGCAAATGGACTGAAGCCATCCTGCTTCGGAAGGTAAATGAAGATGAAGTCATATCATTTATTGAGAAATTGATTATCAATAGGTATGGCATCCTTGATGCTCTCATATTTGATAATGCTTCTTACTTTTCATCACTAAAATTGACTAAATTTGCTATTGATAAATCAATTCACATAAGGTATGCTTCAAATTATTACCCCTAGGGAAATGGAGTTGCAGAGTCTTTAAATAAGAACCTCACATGCATAATCCATAAATCCGTTGCTGACAACCAGAGGAACTGGCACAACGCTCTAACAAATGCCCTTTGGGCCGATAGGGTCACCCCAAAAGTGGCCTTAGGAAACTCCCCATACTTCCTCGCCTATGGACAGGAAGCCATCTTGCCTCCAAATATTACCCTTCCCTCTTTACAGCTCTCCCAAGCTTCAAGAGGAACCCCTTCAGCCTTACTTCAAGAAAGGATCAACCAACTAGTGAGGTTGGAGGAATTGAGGGATAAAGCTAGAAATAAATTCACAAATCACCAAATGATTGTGAAGAGGAGGTTTGATCACCATCTGGCAGGAGATAAAGATTACCAAGTAGGAGAGCTAGTCCTGAGATCGGACAAGTTGAATGAGCCAAAAGGTAAACACACAAAATTCCAACACTTATGGATGGGCCCATTCCAAGTTGTGGAAAAAATTGGTCAAGGAATTTATAGGTTGAAAACTTTTCAGGGAGAAACTGAAAAACTCCCTGTTAATGGCCAACTTCTGAAGAGATACTTCCAGTAGCCACCACATGGTGGTTACCTCCTGAATAGGTTAGAATTCATTTTATTTTTGATGTTAGTTTAGTTACATTTCCATCTTTTCCTTTAAGTTTATTTTCCTTCTATTTTGAATTTGATCCCTTTTCATCCAAATGATTTCGGTCCTCCCGTCTTGTTTTTACCTTTTTCAAATTTCCCTCATTCACCCCCTTCATCCTTTCCCTTCCTCATTAACCTGCTGATGAGTCTACTGATTCTAAATCCATCGTTACTTTGTAAATCAAACAAATTAGTGAGCCCATGAGAACTGGAAAATCAGTGGTGGAATTCAAACTGAAGCCACTCATTGGCATATGTTGGGAACTAGGTAAGATCTATTAATAGCTTGGATATCTAGAGCATGTAGGGGCATCTTTATAAAACAAAAAAAATGTGTAACTATAGTTGGACTGGCATGGAGGAATGCTGCATTTTAAATAAATCCCACTCAAACCTAGCCTATGCTTGCCTGTAAGGTTTGCAGTTATTCTCCATTGGTCCCATCCACCACACTAAATTCTCCAATACCTGTCATATACAAGTAAATCACCTTTCATGGGCTAAACTCACTGTCATATACCATGTGGAAAATCCAATTGTGCTCTAGTCCTTGTGCCTGAAACTAGAAGGACTTATTTAAAAGAAAATGAAATGTCAAGTCGTTGTGCCAATCTGGAAGGACAGGTTGTATGGGAAGCTGGTTAGAGTAAGGACTGTTGCTGGGCTCAGAGTACCGGTTGACATAGCAAGCCTAACCTTGCTTAAGTGGTTTAAAAATATGGCATGATCCATGACTGTGCCCCATTCAATCATATGAAAACATGGCACTGAAATTCTCATATAAAGTGTAGATAAACATATCTACATCAAGTTTGATGAGCAATAAAGAGCTGAGGTACACACCTAAACATGTATGGATAGACCAGTGATGGCCCCAAAAGGATTTTTGAAAGTAGGGAACAGGTAAAGGAAGGTCAATAAATTCCATAATACTACATTGGAGAAAGCCTATCAAAACCCTATCAGTAAGTAGAAGCTATTTTTCTGTATCCCACCTAAACCAATTAATGTTGAAGTGGAACTCATGCCTGTCCATCTATACAGTTCGCATTTCAATTTTATCTTAACACCCTGATGTTCTATTGATCCAAGGTTTATTTCGTAATAGAGATAACTGGTTCACCTAGAGGTTCGCCATTTGTTGTGGCCACAAAAACCACCCTATTAAAATTTTCCCTAGTAGAAATTTTGAATGGGTCCCCTAGTAGTCAATCTTGCACCCCTTCGAATGATTTGTTTTATCCCAAGGAATTTTAACTCTTTGCCAAGTCAAAATCTTCAATTTTTAAATGGTTAAGGCCCCCTTTATAAATCCTTGTCACATGATTCATCTATAATCATCTCTAAGCCCTTCATTCATATCCTCATCAGGACTTTTTCAACCCATGAAACCTTCTATCGCATCATTATTTCCATCATAACTCTTTACAGTGGAAATACTTTGCAAAACATGCACAAATCACCCCTTTTCTCCTATCAGAATCAACACTAAGGCATGATGTTCACCGTTATACTCCGGACCTGACGACATTATTAACCATATTTTATATATATCGGGTTCGGAACCATATCGCAATCGGCGGGAGTCAAAGCTAAGCCATAAGGCCAATGCGATATAGCGGACCCAATAGGGTACAGGTTCTAACCTAGAATATTTCAAGTCCGTATTTTGGATTCGGTTATGTGTTATGAAATGATTTTCAATGTAAATTGGATTTACGCTTGCAGGACTCAATTAGTGCATGAATTGAAAAAACCAGGGGGCGATTCTTTCACACTTGTTCCTTTTGATGTTATAAATGTTTAATGAAGGCAAGATCTGTGTTTTTTAAGAATTTTTATCATATTTTCATAATCATAGTTGATATGAATTATTTCTGCTGGCAATTTCGAGTAGACCCGGTAATGGATAAATGTAAGTTATATCAAGATGACACCTCTGCACCACTGGTGTCGATATTGCAAAACAGACACTGCAAAAGGGAATATGGACTGCCATAGTGCATAATGGAGGCACTCTCTGAGTTTAGTAGAAGCACTCATGACAGTGATGATCCATCAAGATGTCATCACTTCCAAACACACCTTCAATCATGACAGATGTGGGATGATAGGCGCTGTGTTTTCATTTTCCTTCAGGAAATAATAGGGGATAACATCTGCTCTATACAAGTGCAAAGATATGACAGGCAGTCATTCTCTTTCAATCAACATATATTCATTCCCTAGGAAACGAAGCACTCTAGCAAATATACCCTTTACATGTCAACGGTTACATTGATTGTGCTACGTCGACACATTCCGATTTGTATATTGAAAAGAAAAGGGGAATTGAATAGATGAGGGGAAGACGAAGGGTGATGGCCTGAGGCATAAGTATTACCTCTAGATAGGAAAGGAGGGCTTTTTGTTTGGAGAGAAAAACTTTGATTTATTGTGAATAAAGAAGATTGTTTGATTGAATGAGAAGCCTTTTGTTTCAGATTTAAGGTCCTTTTCTTTTATATGTTTTGAAACAGGGTGTTGTTGCTGGCATAAATAAGAATGTGTTTTTTTTTTTGTACATATTTATAACAATACAACTTATGATTAGCCTTGGTTGTTTGAATGTAATTCTTCATCATAGTTAATTCATAGGCAATCCCTAATTTGAAACTATGTTAGACATCAGTTGCAAGCTTTATTTGTGTAAAAAGGAATGTGTATTCTTGTATGAGTGATTGGATTGAAATTTAGATTTGATGCAGCCTTGTTCTTATGTGAACTATTAATTGATTCGCTTGGGCTTGGAATTTACTTATGATGTTTAACCTCTCTTTTGTTATGCTCCTGCAGGATAGATTAGGATAGTTAGGACTAGATTAGAGTAGTTAACAGTAGTGTAGATAGGATTTGATGCATATAGGTTAGCTGTTTCTTTTGTTGATTTAATTGAAGTCTTCCTCCAGGAAGCAATATCTCAACACTTATAATAGTTCACGGGGTCCTTTAAAAGCCATTGGAACTAGCCACTCCAAACGAAAGTGGATCTAATTGGGGTCTGTGATCGGGTTAGTTCCCCTTGTTGTTATAGCGAAATTTTGCCGTGTCAACACTTCTGTCTCTTCGAATATGGAAAAAATAATTTGGATCACTGTCTTTACCCCTCAGTGACCTTGCTTTGATCTCTGGCTCTTCGACAACTGTTGTTGCTCTATGGAAATTGATTTGCTAGGAAAATCAAATTGTAGAAATGTAATCTCCAAGTGTCCATTGAATTCTTCTTATAATCCTTTGTTGGAGAACCAATGACCAAGATTGAATTTTGATCAATGGCTAGGATAATCTTGAAGTCAATATGTGTGAGTTTCTAGATGATTATCACATTGACTCAATTAATTATGATTAATTAACCATATTCCCTAAGTTTAGACATAGGAAATACTTAAAATATTGGTTAATAATCTAATTAATCCATTTGTTGGTGGAATTTTCTGAAACAATTTCTGGGTTTTGGAAATCTCATGCATTCTAGCATCTCCACCAAATTTGGTTGCTAGAACACATCCAATGCTAGAATAAATAACATGAACTAGTTTTTTCCTTAAAATGGTCAAAGCAGTCTGATCTGGCCGATCTGGTCTGGTTTTGATAACACTGCTCCTCCTCATACTTCCCCGCAAGGGACCCCATTACACACTGCATTTTAAAGTCATTTTAGAATGGAAAATACCAATTGAATCCATTTTTAGCTTCCTTAAATCTTTTAGATCTAACCAAGCTTATAAATGATCCCATTGCTCACAATCAACAATGACCCCCTATGCCAACCAAACTTCCTTTAGACATCCCTAAGTTCGAAGCAAAACAAGGGGAGGATCCCACCAACCACATTATGACTTTTCATTTATGGTTCTCATCCAATAACATCATAGAGGACCCAATTCACCCAAGATTGTTTCAATGCACCCTCATCAGCACTGTAGTGAAATGGTATGTAAAAGAGGTTGCTCATTCTCATGGAGTGTTGGAATCTGTTGTAGCGGCTACAACCACCCTCCAAATTTTTTCCTTAACCTCATTTTGGAGCCTCCCTACCAACCTTTCACAATACCTTGTCTTGCTTTGTCAAGTACACACGCTTCAGTGTTTTGCTTGCACAAAGGCAACCTATCGATCGCATCTTGATGCATTCCCCTCACAAGCTGTTCATTCGGACTTGGTACAACTACAAGCTGAGCAACTTCCCCAAGAATTGTGCATTTCTGGATGGCAACTAGCCTTCCCTTCAGAAATTGTTCAATCTTGTCTGGCAGCCTGCTCGACTCCAGAATTGCGCAATTCTACCAGTCAACACTCCCAATGAAAATTGCGCAATTTTCCCTCGTGGTACTGCACAGCCCAGAATTTGTGCAAATATGGGCAACAGTCAACTACTCTGCCCAGAAATTGTGCAAATCTCCTGGGCAACTAGCCCAGCTCCCAGCCAGAAATGTGCATTTTTCTGATGTAGATAAGCAACTTCATGGATGAGCAGTTCGGTTGACCAGTTCTACCTCGGACCAAGGGAAATTGACTTACATGCATAGCTTACTTTTCCCAAAATAAAAAAAGGCAACATGCAAAAGGAATCCCATGATTTAGGGAGCTATTTTTAGCAGCTGGAGGTTACATGCAAAGTTGTTTTAGAAACTTTCTTTTAAGTGTCGCTTTTTCCTAGATTTGTGGCATGCGCATAATGAGCCCAAACTTATATATTCATCACATTAGAGCTCATTCTTTCACATTGTTCTTGGAGCTCTAAGATCCCACAACACATCTAGGACTCTTCGACACATCTGACTCAGCTATTCACGGGTAAGTGGCCTCAACTTGTCTTTTTTAGCATTTCTGTCGCTTTTTGTGTATTCGCTTGTGTGAGTTTTGTTTGCTTGATTTCTTTGAATGATTTCTGTCGTTTACATGTATACTAGCTTTCCCTAGCTCTTTTTCAATTTTCTTTGCTATCTCACTACTGTCACATGCATGAAACTATTTTGCACGAACGTTCGCCGAATTGGCGATTTTCTTCACCCTCATGCATGTTGATTTGTTTGTTGAATCTTTCATTCATGTTTGCATGCATTATTAATCACTTCTACTTTCACTTAGTTTCGCTATGCATTCACTGCCTTATTTGCTTGATTTTCCCATCGGTGAGTCAAGCCAAACTTGGCCCAGACTCTGCCTTCATTGAGACATCATTGCGCAATCTGGGGAAGGAAGGCTCTACCTTCCCCTCCATAAATGTCCATTTCTTCCCAGCACTATCCTCCAGGACTATTTTACACCTTTCTGAGGGACAGTGACTACTGGCCTAGAAAATTGCGTAATGCAATCCCTGAACCTGTAGTCACTCCCAACTAGAATTGCACATTGCGCAATCCCAATAGCCCGCAGCTAGTCTAGATTGCGCATTGCGCATGTCCAACAGTCAGTCTTGCCTCCCAGACAACCTAGACTACATTTTGCACAGTTCTTGCAACTAGTCACCCAGCCTCCCAAAATAAATTGCACAATATTTCCCATCTGTTTCCCAAGTATGTGTTATGTCATTCCCCGAATTTTCTTTTTTTTTCACTAATAGATTTATTTCCATGCATGTTTCTTGTCTCCATATATTTCAGGTGTTCATCCATCTCAATGGATTCCATGAGAATAGGATCATAGGACACTGATGGAAATGCAGCTGGAGGAGCAGTTGAGCAAGTGTTCTCTGGTCTGTCGATCTATGAAGATACAAAGTTGTATCTAGACAAGGACATCAAACTGAAGTGGCAAGAGGTCAATGAAACATTTTCAGGAACTTTTGGGGAAGACCTCTAAGACCGTCAGGTGTACATTAACATTCACAAGTCTGGCTTGTACCGAATTGCATGCAGATATCCCGCGTTGCCATGCGCAGACATGATACATTGGATCATCTCTCACACTGATCCCAAGACAATGACCTTGAGCAATGTCAGTGGGATGAAGCTTGTGACCTTTTGGGCACGAGATTATGATGAGATTTATCATATGTCTGAGTCCATGACTGTCATGAAGACTCCATTCAGCTTACCCAACAATAGTGCTAACTCCAGAGACATTCTAAAGAACTGGGTAAAGGAGCCAGCTCGATTCAGGTTGACACCCAACCAGATCTACAAGAAAAAGATACTGAGGAAGGTGTACCAATACTTGGTCATATTTGCATGTCGACTGTATGGCCAAGAAATCACGAAAACCTTCCCATAGAGTTGGGTGGTTGCACTAGACCAATTGGCTAGAGAAGAAAAACCATGTAACTGGTCCAGCATATTAGCCAATCAATTGAAGGAACAAGTAACGAAGGCTCAAGAGTCACCTGGAGGTATGCATGCAGAGATTTACATGTTCGCTTACATCCTAGATATAGTTTTTGCACGACAAGAGTTCTTGGGCTTAGAGTGGCATGGTCACCAACAGAGACTACTGTGAACACGTATTTCAAGTTGTTGTCCAAATGAAGCTTCAAAGGAGTAATCACATGTCTGTTCGATCATTTTGTCACCCATGTGTACAAGATGATATTCGAACAGGATCCATCCAGCATGTCAAAGGAAGAAATGGAGAAATTGATATGCATTGCAGATTGGTATGCCTCACCGTCCGACACTTTCATTCGATTGTTCAGTGCGAAGAAGCCTCCGCATGTTCTTCCTAAGTTTTCCTTGGGCGTACTTGTCATGCAGGAAGTATCATATCACATCTCTGCAAGATTGACAACTAGACTGTGTCGGAAGAAGAAGGCACCTTGGCCCACTCTTGCATTGTGGATTAGGTTATATGATATCCAGAGTATCAAGCAAGAGGATGTCGAAGTATAATTGATGAAGAAGTACCCATTCGACGTATGAAGCTACAATTCATATGACCCACATTGCATTATGAAAGATCACTACACGAGAGTTCATTTCAACTAGATCCATGGGGCATGTCATTGGACCAAGGAGGACTCATGGAGGTATTGCCACAGTTTCTCCAGACCCAATGAACAATTCGGATTCACTGTTGAGTGGTTAGCGAAGCAACATGAAGCATCATCTAGAAGAGCACCAGTGGCAGTAGCAGCAGTGGTAGCAGAGGCAAGCATACCATTGTGCGACAAAGATAAGAGGAAGATTGTCGATTGCATGGAGGAGGACAAAAGCTACAAGTTTCGAGCAGATCCACTTGTAGAGAAATAAACTATGGCTATAGAGGCAAAGAGGCAGTAGCATGACAAGCGAATCGTGTGAAGGTAGAGGGATAAGAAGAGAATGGAATAAGTAGAGAAGGATTTGCATGCGTTGAGGGAGCAACTCTGAAAGGAACAAGAGTTGCGCAAACAAGAGAGGGAAGCATAGCAACAATAGATACAATAGGGGGCGCAACATGTGTGAACAGATGAAGTAGCGCCCATACAAGTAGTTAATTCATCTGAACAGCTGGCATCAAGCGAACAAGGTGAACCATAGCAGGGGCAAGACTTTGCTCATGAGATAGAACAAGCACTTCAACAGTTGGATGCAGACATGGAGCAACAAGAGTTGGAATAGGACACTGACCTCATGCCTCACCACAAAGAGGTTGACTCACCCACTTCAATGTATCCAGATGATGAGAAAGTCTCAAATGAACAAGGAGGTGTCGAGATCCATGGTGATCAGCTAGAAGAAGAGATGCACAACATCTTGGTCAATGAATCACAACATAGAGTTGTTCATTCTCACAAAGTGTCAACTCTGGAGGATCATACATCTCCTGCGCAAGTTGAGGAACGAGTGATCGTGATTGATGTGTGCAAACATCCACCTTCCTTGGCCGATGCAACCAGAGTGTATGCCAAAGCCACTAGCTCAAGTGTTCGCTTCCTAATAAATGAGAATGAGTGAATGGCAAAGGAACTACAAATGGACAAGAAAGGAGGAGACTTGGTGACAATTTCCACCCGAGTTGAACTGAATAAGGCAATACTAGATGAAGTATTGTCCCTTGACACAATTATGCGAGCATTGTACTCCAAGTTTGGTACCGTACATAAGGCAATCATCCATCTCAACAGATGGTAGCAGCGATGTGCTAGAAGAGCATGCATCTTGATAAACTTGCATGCTGCTGTTGATGACATGCAAACATGGACGATGAAGTACAAGGGAGCCCCACTTCACTTGCCTAAGATGATGAGGGCCAATGTGGTCGAGCTTAAGGCACGTATCTGGAGTTAGATTTGGAATTATGAAGAGCTCTCGGATTTCATCACTACCATACAATCCTCCCATGCATGAGTATTCAAGAGTATGGATGTTGTGGTGTGCACACATGTGATCCCATCACTTGGGACTCTCACCTAGGTGAAGACAAAGAAACAGGTCCGACTAGAGCTTGACTCATACTTCAACGAGTTGATGCGCATTGCCACGAGCTCAGAGTTTCCCATTAGTGTAGACATCATGCACAAGTATGTAGCAGGTTTGGCCAAATTGAAGAAAATGATGAGCATGCTTTCATAGAGTTAGACAGAGGAGCCCGAGCAGTGTACCCAGATGATACGGAGGCAAGGGTTAGGTTTCAGACGGATGTCACCGCAGAACACATGGACACCATCAAGGACTATAGATCTTAGCATCAATATGTTATTGTTGATCAGCATGAGGATGTTGAGGAGTTGGACTTCCATGGTTGTCTAAGTCAAAGTGATGTTTAGGATGGATTGATCAAGCCATTGTGTTCACATGGGTACATGTGCATTGTAATGTTAAGTCATGTCAAGTGTAAGTCAAGTGTCAATAGTGGATGTAACAGTTATAGAGTAGGTGAAGTGTCATGAGGGTAGTTGAATAGTCACAGAGGGGAATGTCAAGCGCTACCCCACCCTTTGCTATAAATAGTCCCTCATAACTCATTGTATAGGCTTTTGGTTAGCCAAGTTTCCGATAAGACTATCTTGGAGAGAGCTTGGACAATATTGTAACACACCTTAGCTTCTCCACTGCACAGATCCAGTACATCTCTTTGGAGGAGCAGGCAGATGTGGTTGTAACGTTACACTGTTGGATCTAGCGGGTTTACATGGATGTATTGTATGACTAGAACTTACACTTCTTTATATAATAAGAGCCAACAAGTTTCATGCATGTGTTGCATTTTATTCCAGCTATCTTGTTTACTCTAAATAGCATATGAATTTGCTTTCTTAAGCACACATGTATGGACTGCTCTGTATGAGCATGTATGAATCTTTCTTAAATGTGTTGATTGGTATAACCATCACTTTGGATTGCTAGCTAACTTGCTTTCCATCTTGTGATGCATCTTTGCTTGTGTGTTCCCTTCCCATCTGAGCACGGTTACAGGTTGCCAAGGGGCACACTCATCTCAACCAACCGGTGTTAGAAACTCTCATTCACCTTCCTTGACTCACTGCAATGGTCACACCCTTGGTACTAACAGAGTTATCTTACTTGCCTCTGTGCGAAATTGTGGTCATGGCATTGCTATATGACCCACAACTGGGACTCCTACACTAAACGATCTGAGGTCTAATTGGGACTTCTTACTGGGGAGATCCCCTTGACATGTTGGCAGGTCCAACACCATCAACATTTTTGGCGCTAGAAGGAGGGCCTGATGACAAGCTGTGTCCTCTCATCCAGTTTTGAATCTTTGCATACCTTTCATGGATTCTTGCACTCTTCTCCCTCCACGATGTTTTTCGAATTGTGAATATGTCTCCATCATGGGGGAGTTTTTCAATCTCTTTTCCACTTACACCTATGATGGTGAAGGTGAAGTGGCCTGGCCCAAGTACTTACATGACTTTCTTTCCATGCTTCATGAGGAAGATGGGTGTTCTGATGAACATGCCAGCTTGTTGCTTGCACAGACACTTCGTGAATCTCCATGTCGATGGTTGCTCAGCATACCGGTTGACAGCATGCACTCACTTGAGCGCTTATATGATCTCATTGAAGATACTTTCTATCATTTTGATCCAAAATATCTTGATTGAAAACTATATTACAACGAAAGGCTCCGCATGAATTGGTTATAGATTTTTGGCAGCGCTTCCATGAATTGCAGTTTCAAGCTCCAAGGAGCCAGATAAAATTTGCCTATCTTTGGTACCGGTTTGAGTATTTCCTGAAGAAATATGCCCATCCCAAGAAGAAGCTGGAGATCAAGGCTTGCTCAACATTCTTTAGTGAGGGAGCTACAAAATCTCATGTGGATGCAGTCAATGTCTCGATTGACTATCTGGCTTCCCCTCATTCAACAACTCCACCACTACCGAGTGATGTTGAGAATCATCCTCACACACTTGTTTAGCTTTCACATCCTCCTAGCATCACTTCACTCAATTTTTGCCTAGATTTGGTTGTGATTCCTTCGAGTTCTCATATGCATTATGTTCTATGACCTCCGTCTTCGCACTCAAGTGTTCCTCTGGATGATATTGTCTTGTGTTCGTCCATTCTGAACTCCTTTCTTGTTGTGAATGAGGAACAAGCAATTGACGGAGTTGGTGTTTCACAACCAACATGCGCTGTCATTCATGAAGGGTATGAGTGGGAGCTTGAGCATCAACACTTGGCGAAGGATGACTCCCTTCTGTCCGAGCCCCCTCCATTTTTTCCTAACATCTTTGGTGAACCTACCATCCATGATTTTGCATGTTTTTCTTCATCCACAGATGCACCCATTGTTGATCACTCGTAGGACTTGCCGAATGTTGGTCCATCATTCAACAACGGAGAGGATAATTTATTCGTTGAAAATCTACTTGATATTTCATCTGTCTTTTCCGAAAACATAGAGGATGAGTGTGTTCACTTTTCATCTACCCCTCTATTTGATTCATCTGATCATGAGGATGTCGATGAAATCATTTATTTTTCTGATTATGGCAGTCGTGATCCCGTTGTTTCCAAATTTGATCACAATCATGACTCTATCGTAGTTGATCTTTTGAAGCCACTAGTTTATGATGATCTATCTGATGAAGAAGTTGAAACACCCAATATTGTTGAGGCATTGCAACCCAAGATGATGGTTATGTCAGGCCCTCACTCGCTTGGGGTTAGTCTCACTTCTGATCATGAAACTGTTCAATCACCCAAGGCTCCTTATCACTCATCTGTATGCATTGAAGATCCATCTCACACATAGACCACACTTCCTCCACTCAAACTACACGATCCCATTGCTCATGTATTGGAGGAATCTTCATTGCAAGCACTCATTCACGATGAAAGTTGTCTTTGTTTCTTTCGTTTGCTTGCATGTCATAGTCAAGAGTGTGTTTATTCTTCAAATTTGCACGCAGTGTCACACAACACTATGATAAGTCCACAGACTGCTCGTCATGCACTTGCACTCACTTATGTCCTGTGGGAACTTTGAAACACGAAGTGTGGTTGTCTTCATTGTTATATCTTTCTTGCTCTCTGGTTCGCACAATTGGGTTGCTCGCAGACCAAGCCTTCACCAACATGGGTCAACCAATGCACTGGTGGTTGCATTAGAAATATCATTTCGCATGATCAGGCCCATGCACCGTTAGTGTAGGAGTAGGAGTAGTGTTTGCTTTCAGTTAGTTTTCTTGCATGATTGTTTGCTTACTTTATTTGTTTGATTGTTTGTCTACTTTCTTGTTTGCTTACTTTCTTTTCTTTCACTTTCACTTCTGCTCTTGCTTTGCTTTGTTGTCTGTTAGTTCACTTGTTTCGTTCATAGGTCAGTTTTGCATTAAACCATGTATGACTCTTGAAACAACATGGGTGAAGTACAAGAGGGCTTGTGCAACTACCACTACTTGGTTATCTATCATCTTTCCTCTGTATGAAGAACTTGTTACTTTTATTCCATGATACGTCGAAGGAAAATATGTATTGTTCAAAGTGAACCTTGGTGAAAACACAATGATTGCATGCTAACTAGTGTCACCTTCTCTAGTCGGTTGTTTTTGGGTTAACCCTTGTCAGTTGAGTCAAGTAGAGTAAGGTGAGGGGGAAAACCTTAATAGTCATGTCAGAGATATAATAAACTACTTCTCTGCTAGAACAACCTCTTCTGCTCTCAATAAGTCGGGATCCCTCTTCAGCCTCTGAAATGAATAAGTGCTATGCATAGTTGAAAAAATGAAAAAATGAAAAAAAGTGAAAAAAATCAAAATGAAAATGAATAAGGTGAAAGAAGGGAAACGCTTCCCACACAGGGAGGTGATGCAAGTAACTCTGTCAGGGTACTAACCAGGATTGTTGGTAGTGGAGCCATGCTTTTTTTCCTATGTGACTCTGTAGGGGTATTGTCTAGGCCTGTTGGTAGCGGAGCAACACCAGAGATGAAACTAAGACTCTGATGACCATACAACTTGTGCACCAATATACCCCTAAACCCCAATTGAAAAAATTGTGTTGCCTTGGTTTGGAATGTGTGTCAATCGACCAAGAGTTTGGCAGATGCTACATCTTACAATTAGGCTAGTGTGAAACCAAGATGAGATGAGAACTAAACAATACTTTCGGAGGTGTTAGACTTGATTTTCACAAACAAGGTCCATTCAGAGAGCTAGATTTCTAGCAGTGTGTCACCAAGTGTTGTAGTGGCTAATCCCACCCTCCAAAATTGCACCTTAGACTCGTTTTGGAGCCTCCCTACTAACCTTTCACAACACCTTGTCTTAGTTCATCAAGTACACAAGATTTAGTGTTTTTCTTGCACAAAGGCAACCTGTTGATCACAACTTGATGCATTCCCCTCACAAGCTATTCACCCAAACTTGGTCTAGTTGCACGTTGAGGAGCTTCACCAAGAAATTGTGCATTTCTGGAGGGCAACCAACCTTCCCTTTAGAAATTGCGAAATCATGTCTGGAAGCTTGCTAGGCTCCAGAATTGCGTAATTCTGCTAGTCAGCACTCCCAGTGAAAATTGTGCAATTTTCCCTGGCAGTGCTACTCAGCCCAAAATTTGTGCAAATCTGGGAAGCAGTCAGGTTTTATGCTTAGAAATTGTGTAAATCTCCTGGGCAACCAACCCAGCTCCCAACCAGAAATGCACATTTTTCTCAAACAGTTGAGTAGCTTCATGCATGAGAAGTTCGGTTGACCAGTTCCACCTGGGACCAAGGAAACTTGACTTGCATGCATAGGTTGCTTTTCTAGAATAGAAAAAGGAAACATGCAAAAGGAATCCCATGATTCAGGGAGCTATTTTTAGTAGTTGGAGGTTACATGCAAAGTTGTTTTAGAAACTTTCCTCCAAGTGTCGTTTTTTCCTAGATTTGTGGCATGCGCTTCATGAGCCCAAAATTATTTATTCAATGCATCAAAGCTCATTCTTCCATATCGATCTTGGAGCTTTGACATCCCACAGCACATCCAAGACTCTTTGACACATCCGACTCAGCTATTCACAAGTAAGTGGCCTCAACTTGTCTTTTTTAGCATTTTTGTTGCTTTTTGTGTATTCGCTTGTGTGAGTGTTGTTTGATTGATTTCTTTGAATGCTTGTTGTCGTTTACATGTATAATAGCTTTTCTTAGATCTGTTTTAGTTTTTGTTGCTATCACATGCATGAAACCGTTTTGCACAACGTTCACTGAATTGGTGAATTGCTTCACCCACATGCATGTTTATATGTTTGATGAATCTTTCATACATGTTTGCATGCATTTTCAATCACTTATGCTTTCACTTAGTGTCACCATGCATTCACTGTTTTATTTTCTTCAGTTTCCCGTTGGCGAGTTGGGCCAACCTTGGCCTAGACTCTACCTTCACTGAGACAACATTGCGCAATCTGGGGAAGGACAGCTCTACCTTCCTCTCCAGAAATGCACATTTCTGCCTAGGACTGTTTTGTACATTTTTGAGGGACAATGACTGCTGGCCCAGAGAATTGCGCAATGCAGTCCCTGAGCCTACAGTCACTCCCAGCTGGAATTGCGCATTGCACAATCCCAACAGCCCGTAGCTAGTCTAGATTGCGCATTGTGCATGTCCAACAGCCAGTCTTGCCTCCCAGACAACATAGATTGCCTTTTGTGCAGTTTTGGAAACTAGTCACCCAGCCTCCCAGAATAAATTGTGCAATCTTGACCATCCGTTTCCCAGGTATGTGTTGTTCATTCCCCGAATTTACTTTGTTTTTCACTAATAGATTTATTTCCATGCATGTTGCTTGTCACAAAATATTTCAGGTGTTCATCCATCTCAATGGCTTCCAAGAGAATAGGATCACATGACACTGATGGAAATACAATTGGAGCAGCAGTTGAGCAAGTGTCATCTAGTGTGTCGATCTATGAAGATACAAAGTTGTATGTAGACAAGGACATCAAGTTGAAGTGGCAAGAGGTCAATGAAGCATTTGCAGGAACTTTTGGGGAAGACCTCAAAGACCATCAGGTGTACGTGAACATTCACAAGTCTAGCTTGGACCAGATTGCATGCAGATATCCTGTGTTCCCATGCAGGGACATGATACACTGGATCGTCTCTCACACTGATCCCGAGATGATGACCTTGAGCAGTGTCAGTGGGATGAAGCTTGTGACCTTCTAGGCGTGAGATTATGATGATATGTATCAGATGTCAAAGCCCGTGACTATCATGAAGACTCCATTCATCTTACCCAATAACAGTGCTAACTCCAGAGACATTCTGAAGAACTGGGTAAAGGAGCTGGCTTGATTCAGGTTGACACCCAACCAAATCTACAAGACAAAGATACTGAGGAAGGCGTACCAATATTTGGTCATATTTTCATGTCGACTGTATGGCCAAGTAAGCATGGAAACCTTCCCAGAGAGTTGGGTGGTTGCACTGGACCAACTAGCTAGAGAAGGAAAATCATGTAACTGGTCTGGCATATTGGCTCATCAGCTAAAGGAATAAGTAAGGAAGGCTCGACAGTCACCTGGAGGTATGCATGCAAATATTTACATGTCCACCTACATCCTAGATACAGTTTGTGCCTGGCAGGAGTTTCCAGGCTTGGAGTGGGCATGGTCACCGGCAGAGACTCCTGTGAACACGTATTTCAAGTTGTTTGAATGCAGCTTCAAAGGAGTAATCACACGAATGTTCGATCATTTTCTCACCCCTGTGTACAAGATGATATTCGAACAGGATCCACCCTACATGTCAAAGGAAGCAATGGAGGCATTGATATGAATTGCAAATTGGTATGCCTCACCGTCCGACACTTTCATCTAAATGTTCAGTGCGAAGAAGCCTCCACATGTTCTTCTGAAGTTTGCCTTGGACATACTTGTCATGCAGGAAGTAGCATATCACATTTCGACAGGATTGACAGCTAGACTGTATTAGAAGAAGAAGGCACCTTGGCCCACTCTTCCATTGCAGATTGGGTTATATGAGATCTTGAGTATGACTGACATTGCATTTTAAGAAGTACCCATTCGACCTCTAAAGCTACAATCCGTATGACTGACATTGCATTTTAAAAGATCACTACACGAGATTTCAGTTCAACTGGATCCATAGGGCATGTCATTGGGCTGAGGAGGACTCATGGAGGTATTACCATAGTTTCTCTAGACCCAATGAATAGGTTAGCTTCACTATGCAGTGGTTAGTGAAGCAACATGAAGCAGCATCTCGGAGAGCACCAGCAATAGTAGCAGCAATGGCAACAGAGGTAAGCATACCAGTGCACGACAAAGGTAAGAGGAAGATTTTTGATCGCATGGAGGAGGAGAAAAGTTGCAAGTTTCGAGCAGATCCACTTGTAGAGAAATTAGTTATGGCTATAGAAGAAAAGATGTAGTAGCACGACAAGTGAATTGCATGAAGGAAGAGGGATACAAAGAGAATGGAAGAAGCAGAGAAGGAGTTGCATGAGTTGAGGGAGAAACTCTGAAAGGAAAAAGAGCTACAAAAACAAGAGAGGGAAGCACAACTACATCAAATATAGCAGGGGGCACAACATGTGTGAACAGATGAAGCAATGCCCGTACAAGTAGCTGATTCATCTGAACAACTAGCATTAAGCAAACATGGTGAACCATCATAGGGGCAACACTTCGCTTATGAGATAAAACAAGCACTTCAATAGTTGGATGCAGACATGGAGCAACAAGAGTTGAAACAGGACACTGACCTCATGCCTCACCACAAAGCGGTTGACTCACCCGCTTCAATTCATCCAGATGATGAGCATGTCTTGAATGACCAAGGAGGCACTGAGATCCTTGGTGATCATCCGGAAGAAGAGATGCATAACATATTGTTTGACGAATCCCAACATAGAGTTGTGCAGTATCACAGAGTGTCAAATCTGGGGGATCATACATCTCCTATAAAAGTTGAGAAAAGAGTGATCATGGCTGATGTGCACAAACATCCAACTGCCTTGCCCGATGCAACCAAAGTTTATGCTAAAGCCACTAGCTCAAGTGTTTGCTTCCTAATAGCTAAGAATAAGTGAATGGCAAAGGTACTACAAATGGCCAAGCAAGGAGGAGACTTGGTGGCAATATCTGCCCGAGCTTAACTGAAGAAGGTAATACTAGATGAAGTATTGTCCATTGACACAGTTATGTGAGCATTGTACTCCAAGTTTGGTACCATGCACAAGGCAGTCATCCATCTCAACGGATGGTAGCAGCGATGTGCTAGAAGAGCATGCATATTGATGAACTTGCATGCTGTTGTTGATGACATGAAAACATGTACGATGGAGTACAAGGGAGCCCCACTTCACTTGCCTAAGATGATGAGAGCTAATGCGGTTGAGCTAAAGGCACGTATCCGTAGTCAGATCCAGAATTATGAAGAGCTCCTGCAGTTTATCACTAGCATACAGGCCTCCCATGCACAAGTATTCAAGAGTATGGATGTTGTGGTGTGCACACATGTGATCCCATCACTTGGGAATCTCACCCAGGTGAAGACAAAGAAACAGGTCTAACTAGAGCTTGGCTCGTACTTCAATGAGTTGATGCACATTACCACGAGCCCAGAATTTCCCATCAGTTCAGACATCATGCACAAGTATGTAGTTGGTTTGACCACATTGAAGAAAATGATGGGCATGCTTTTAGACGAGTTGGATAGAGGAGCTCGAGCAGTGTACCCAGATGCTATGGAGGAAAGGGTCGGGTTTCAGACAGATGTCACCGCAGAACACACTAACACCATCAAGAACTACAAATATTGGCATCAATATGTTACAGTCAATTAGCATGAGGATGTTGAGGAGTTGGACTTCCATGGTTGTCTACATCAGAGTGATATCTAGCATGGCTTGCTCAAGCCATTGTGTTCACATGGGTACATGTGCATTGTAATGTTAAGTCATGTCAAGTGTAAGTCAAATGTCAATAGTGGATGTAAGAGTTATACAATAGGTGAAGAGTCATGACGGTAGTTGAACGACCACAAAGAGGAATGTCAAAGGCCACCCCACAATTTGCTATAAATAGTCCCTCATAACTCATTGTATATGCTTTTGGTCAGCCAATCTTCTGATAAGACTATCTTGGATAGAGCTTGGACGAGTAGACAAATGTGGTTGTAACGTTCAACTATTGGAGCTAGCGGTTTACATGGATGTATTGTAAGACTGGAACTTACACTTCTTTATATAATAAGAGCCAACACGTTTCATGCATATATTGTATTGTATTCCAACTGTCTTGTTTACTCTAAATAGCATATGTATTTTCTTTCTTGCACACGCATGTATGGACTGCTCCGTATGAGCATGTATGAATCTTTTTGAAATGTGTTGATTGGTTTAACCATCACTTTGGATTTCTAATTGACTTTCTTTTCAGCTTATGAAGCACTTCGCTCGTGTGTTCCCTTCCCATCCGAGTACTGTTACAGGTTTCCAAGGGGTGCACTCATCTCAACCCATCGGTGTTAGAACCTCTCATGCACCTTCCTTCACTCACTGCAACGATCACACCCTTGCTACTAACAGAGTTATCTTACTTGCCTTTGTGCGAAATCATGGTCAAGGCATTGTTGTAGGACCCACTACTAGGAATCCTACACCAAATGGTTTGAGATCTAATTGAGACTTCTTACTGGGGAGATCCCCTTGACATGTTGGTGGGTCCAGCACCATCAACAAACTCCTTTGCTAGATCATTCCTCACTTTTTTCTAGCTCTTAGTTCGACATAACAAAAGGATCAAATTGTTGAAATTTTTTTAGTAAACAGCCTCCACAGCAATTTTAGACCATGTCCATGAGTGATGAAAGCATTGTAACCTTTGTAAAGTGAATGCAATAAAGGACCTTTGACTTGATTTATTTTTGAAATATCTTTTTCTATTAATAAAAATTTATGTGGCGACGACTATGCCCCAAATAGAGGAAGAGTAAATTAGTAAATCCAAAACATTTGAGCTTGTCTACAAATAATCAAGGTACCTTTACTTTGTACTCACCGATGCATGTTGCTTACAATATTTCGGACAAGATAAACCTAGAGCATCAACTGTCACACACGATTTAATTGGGAACGTCACCCAAAGTCAAACTAGAAGTACCTACCGACACTTCATAAATGTGTATGTTTCACAACCTCAATTTCAATTGTTTGGTGGACCACTCATAGCATGTATTACCCCAATCAACCTGTGCCCTCTCAAAACCCTTCCATGCAAAGTAACCAATTTTCTCCCATGTAGGGTAACCAATGTCCTCCCATACAACGTAACCAGTACCCTTTATGTACCGCAGAGATGGTTTCAACATCCCAAACTAACTACACCAATCCTAATCAAGGAAATCCCTACTATCCTTTCCCAACCTCTCAACAAACTAATTCCCTAGCTCAGAAAAACACAGGGGTTGATTTCGTGCAACCTTCTTTCCCACAATAGAAACAGTCCTTTAAATAGCTCAATACTGTAAAACCTCCAAATGCTAACGAAAAGAAATGGAAGAATAAACCAAAAGGAGAACAAGGACAGGGGGCAACTAGCAAAAAAAACCTCTATGAGAACTAACTAGGGAAAATAACCCTAAATGAAACCCAAATCAGAATCAGGGTTTAAATAACCCACAAAAACAAAGAAAGAATGCCAGTCTTTGGACCAACTGCTAGTCTTTGGACCAACCATGCTTGTGCTATTGGTGGAGAGTATGGGCGTTACACGCATCACACCCTCAACTTCCCAAGTTGAAGCGCATGAGAGAGGCTAGGAGGTAGGGGAATGACCCAAAGACATACAATAATGCATAATCCTTTCCCACACCAAGGAGAAGTAACCATGCAACATAAGCCCACCCCTCCACCATATCAAAATAAATATGGAGGTAGTTCTAATGATATGTCAAATCGTAGCATTTACATGGCATGCACAAACATTTTCTACAAACACGAAACCGTGATTATGGAACCTATCCAGAAATAAAACCTTTGGCATCAACTAACAATATAGTTATTTCACCTTTGAATTTTCCATGACCCCAATTGAACCTATCCCAAATATGGTAAAAGGGGCATTACATCATACTACTTATAATTCAAAGGTTTCTTATAGCTACACCATTATTGATGACCTTTCACAACCTCCCTCTGCCATGTCAGCATTAAAGGTCTTCCAGACTTGTCGAACTCAACGAAAAGCCCTACTTTTCTTGTTAAGTGTAATTGACGCATTTGATTCATGATTGATAACATTCGATTTAGACAAATTAGAATTACAACTACCATCGATAGTCGCCTTTCATATTTCAGTCACCATTCAGGACATCAACATCCATTAGTGCATTTTTGATGAGGGGGAATCCACTTGTATCATGTTCAAGTCAGTTTGGAAAAAAATGGGATCCTCTAAGTTCAATGTTTCCCCTATCACTTTGAGGGCATATGACAAATTCCCCTCGACACCCATAGGACTTTTCAAATTATTATGGTAGGGCTTGCTGACAAAACCATTCTCATAGATATTGAGGTCCTCGATGCTCAATTGGATTACAATATTTTATTGGGATGTAGCTATATGTATGCGATGAAAGAAATAATGTCATCATTATTTTAAACCATTATGTTCCCATGCAATGGGAATAATGTCACCATTGATCAATTAACACACTATGATATGTGAGCATCTCCACCCCTTGATGGTATGTTACCCTTTGCTCGATCTCAGAATGAATTGGTCCCATCCTTGAACGAGGTCAGTCCAAGGATGTTCAGAGCATCATCACTCTTAGGCACATATCCAGGAGATGCACCAATAGTTACGCCAATTTCCATAGCCCTGGTATGCATGATGATTTAATCAAATAATACCGAGTCCTCGAACCCTCAACCAACTCTAAAAACACCCAGTGTCACAACTAGTGACCCTCCCTTCTTACCTTACGAGATAACCCAAACGCCTTTCTTATACCCTCCACCCAATTTCGTCTCACACCAAGTCATGGCAACACTCACATTGCCTAAAATGGCTCTCATGATACCTATTTGGTATTTGTCCCCACAGGCCATGTCCACAAGATCAGGTATTACTTCAACTGGCATGATTCCCTTGAGCACACCTTAAGGAGCCACACCCCTAGGAGTCACACCTGCATCAACACTAGCATGTGCCATCAAGAGGGATAAACAGAAGGGTAATAAGTTTGACACCTTTTCTAACTCTTCTCTTAGAGTGTCTCCCCCATGTGCATTATGTAATGTAACAGGACACACTGCCAACCAATTCCCAAAATTGGAAGAATTGAATTCTCTCCTTCATGCACTTAAGGCACCAGTGGCCCCACCTCCACCACCTAGAACAAGGCCATCCCATCACGTAGAAAGGGATTACACATTAACCACCCATATGCTACTTGCACACAACAAAATAATTGCACACACCATTTACTTGATCTCCATTAATATCAAGATGCATTATTGGCCCTCCATCAGACCAATATTGTGACACCATCACTTCCTCCTACTCCTGTAGTAGATGGCATGTCTTAGATGTGCCTTTGAGGATGAATATTCATGTATGTCTCACCCTTGTGTTCATTGTCATTCAACCAGTCACCCTATGTCAGTCTTCGCTAGGCTAGCGAAGCATCCCAAGTTAGCCTTACTAAAACCTACCCACACATGCACCCTATGCAATGGCCCTAGACATTTATTAACTAGTGCCCATATATGAAAGAACTAAGGGGTTTTTTCCTCTTAGTGGTCTATATTCCTTGACCTATTTTCTCAAACAAGCTTAGGTGTAAGTGAAAATTGTTGCATTTCTCGCAAATACACCACACATTGAATTGCCCATACCTCCCTCAATTTCAAGAGGCATGGAAAACATTGCAAAAAAATGATAGGGGGGGATTGGTCCCTCTTTCCCCTGCTAAAGCTTATATCAATAGGTAGAACATTCCCTCCATAGGCGCCCCACCTCATGATATTATTCACCAATCATTATTGCGATATACGAGAGATGCTACCATGTAGACCATCTACTAAATAGGCACATGACCCGCATTAAATGCAGTGAATCCTTGTGATATTTGTACCAACACCTTTCACAACTTAGCCACTTATCCACTCCTTCAAATATTTGGACAGCTTAGTATAGTACAATGCCCCTTCCATATAATTCCTAAAGAGCTTCCCCCCAGAGAGGAATACTCCTTGGCTCCCAGGACCCTAACACCTTCGAGGGAACCCTCTCCCACTCACCATCAGGTGACCATCTAGGAGATACTCCCACATCTTGGTGTGGATGACACCAACATCACATGTGATTCATATCTTCAACCGTAGGAGCCATGATTCATGTCATTTTATCATCGTTCTTTGATGTTGAAATCACTTTTCCCACTGCGAAAGTTGCACCACCCATGACTTCCCCACTCATTTTACTTGTGCATTGTCAACATCATTGGGTCATATGATAGTAACTACTAAATCATTTTCACGTTTATCAACCAGCACCTACAAATGCCAAACCCAGCCACATGACCTCTCACCATGCCCATCACCTTTCAACAACCTCTTTCATTGGATGAAGATATTCGAGAGGCTATGATGTAACCAAAATACCCTTTGGATTCCATATATCATCGCTCTTTATTCTTACTAGAAAATGTTTTTTCACCTACTGATGCACCAAGCCATAACATTACTTTGTAGAGATATAGTATTTTTTTATAACCAAGACAAGTAGATTGGTTCAAGAAACCCATCCCCATGCCAGATGCACTTGAGGAAGGGAACATGTCCAATATCTCAAATATAGTCAAGGTAGATATCTCCACCAAACTCGGTATAGTATAAGAAATTTGGTTGGGGGCAGATTGTTCACATGAATATGTTGCCTCTTACAAGGACCTATTCCAAGAATATAGGGAGATATTCACATGGCCATATTATGAAATGTCAGGTATCTATCCTACCATTATGGAGCACCACATTGACACGTGGCTTGATGCCTACCCAGTTAGGAAAAAGCAGCGTCAGCTCCACCCTTCCAAGGCCAAAGCAATTAGAAAAGAAATCGACAAAGTCAACAAATTTGGTTTCATATACCCAATCGCTTACACATTGCGGGTTTCTAACCCTGTACCCGTCATGAATAAATATGGAACCATTAGAGTTTGTACTAACTTCAAGTATTTGAACAAGGCATGTCCTAAAGACAATTATCCTACACCTTTCATCGATGCTTACATCGGGCATGAAGCCTTCTCCTTTATGGTCGGCTTCTCAGAATATAACTAGATTCAGATCGGCCACACAGATCAATATAACATGACATTCACTACTCCATGGGGTTCTTTTGCGTACTGCGTCATTCCCTTCAACCTTAAAAATTTTGGCGACACCTTCCTGCAAGCCTTGAATTATATCTTTCACGACCTAGCTCATCTAATCCTAGCCTATTTGGATGACCTTACAATCCATTCCAAAAAATTATCAAACCATTAGGAAGATCTTTCTTTAATGTTTCAGAGGTGTCAACAATATAGCCTTCACTTGAACCCCATCAAGTGCATCTTCTACGTCAATGTAGGAAGATTATTTGGATTCATAATTTCCCAACAAGGTATCAGAGTCGATCCTTTGAAGGTTAAGGCCATCCAATAAATCCCACCTATCTTAGACTACTGAATTAACAAAGGGGGTTCATGACAACTAACCTGACTCTCCTCACATGCAACCTAGGTACGCTAACCCAGGTACTCTAGCTGAATGCAATGACAACAAATGCTCATGGGATCCACACCAAGGTACATATTAGAAAGTACAAATGAGGTGGAAATATGGGCCCCATGGCCCTTATATACTGCTATTTCTACCATTTTTTAAGAGACTCTTGTGGGAGCCAATAAAATCATTTCACAAAACCATCCATGGTGTTGAGATTAGGGCATCTTCATTTACCTCATGGTATCTTTCATTCAATTCACAAAATGTTTTCATTTTTGGGACCATTTAACATTTTAGAGAGCCCTTTAGGTGTGCCTTCCTGTATTCTTTATACATCTTGTTCAATTCATTCCAGTTTGATATTTTTATATACATATGTTTTCACTTGGGGTATCACATTTTGAAGTTGCAGATTATCAACAACTTCACACTAAACTCATTCTCCTGGTGGAAATCAATAGTTAAGGTATCATTCTTCACTCAACATGATGGTTTTTCTCAGAAACTATGCATATCCTAAAATCATTTCTATGAAATAAACTGGAAGTCCCACCATGTCGACCACATTTATCATCACCTTCCACCTGCACATGG
This sequence comes from Pinus taeda, assembly GCA_000404065.3. NCBI lineage: Eukaryota > Viridiplantae > Streptophyta > Pinopsida > Pinales > Pinaceae > Pinus > Pinus taeda. The sequence goes on along the minus strand of APFE030703621.1, from coordinate 38,098 downwards.
TAAATGGCCACGTTAGTCGATAGAGCTTTACCCACATGGATTACCCTAGTTTATAGTTTCATCGACACTATTGGTATCCATGATCAAATTCTCACGCCCGGGAGCCAATTCATTCACATGACTTGAATATTAGCCTCACATCTCTCTACTTTGCTTCCTTCTTACCACCCTACTCTCAGACCACTATTATTTTTTAGATGATAATGAATGCATCAACTTGTTCTACACTTGGCCTACCATTCATCCATATTGCAATAGACCATCTGCATCATCACATCCATTTCATTCACTTCACACTGGGACCAACCAATGGGGCCCCCACCTTCTACAAGAAACCCCCTTGGATCATCAAGCAGGCCACTACTTTCTTGGGGCACCCATCTCCGTGTTTGTACATGCAAAACCAAATTTAAATTCTTTTGGAAAGTGTACAAATATTTTTTCAGGAAAAGGATTCTCAACCATTTGTTGTGTTAGTTACTTGGTGACAATCCTTAATTTCCCTTGCTTAGAGCTTACATATTTACCCATCTCATACACATACCATTGATAACCATTCTTTCATACCTTACCACAATAGTTAGAACAAAAATGTACCTCCCCTAGATGTCCTATTGACTTGAGGGGAATATACCTTAGCACTATTGTTTTGATTTCCGCCACTCGCATTAATTATCCAACCACGAGAAAGTTTTATGTATCCCTACCATATTTTAATCTCTTTCTATCATGCCTATGGACCCATCACATTACAAACATCTACCTTAGTACCACATGGATTTCCCAAAACCATATTTTAGGCAATTGGCATTTTTTCTTTCGACATTGACATTCATCTTCCAGAATTGAAGTGGTACCTTTATTTCTAAGCCCTTTTTGGGACAATCTCAAGTGGCACAATGGGAATATTTCTTTCCCATTGATGTCATCTATCACCTTGAAATTTTACACCAACATAATTTTCATGTCAGGGTAGTATTGTACTTTATGATCGTTACATAACTCTCATTTAGTCGAAGACTCATGCATATCATGGCACCTCATTCATTAGTGCTTCATATTAGATGTATGAGGGCACCTAATTCAACATATTTGTCATAGACACCCTTTAGAGAAAAAACAATTATCATCTACAGCCATTAGCATGTCATCCACATCAACGCTGACTTGACAGGACCTTTATTGTATGACATTTTTAATACTTAGTCATAATCATTATAATGAGCATGGGACATGCCCACCTCGTAAAGACACTTTTGTATTAATATTTCTCCATATCATGGTTTTCTTTTAGTTCTTAGTCAAGGATATTTCCCTAATCATCTCCATGGAAAATTTCTCTATCTCGCCAGAAGTTAGTAAGACTCATCATTAGATCAACAAAACATGATTTATTTTGACTATACTCTTGCTCCTAACCTCACACATCAAGGGGAAACTACTATTATCAGAAAATGGTGCAGTCATTTGTATGTAGTATGAGACACTTAGATTCAGTGAAAAACATGTACAAGGGTTAAATTTTCATTCGGAAACATCATGAAGAGAAAGATTTAAAATCTTTCCCAAAGGTTGAATTAAAAAATCAACGCTCAGAGGTGCTCCAAAGCTAGGAATTCACTACATCACGACTTTACCTTCGATAGTTGTGAGGGTCGCGAGAAGTCTAGTCAAAATCTTGGGATGAAAACTTGGTTGAAAAATAGTTCACCTCTTGACATGATGGGATGACCATTCGAGCCTAGAGCCCCAAGAAGCCTTAATGGCAAGAGGATGGTAGCTGTCATCTCATTTATGAGGCAAGAAATTATATTGACGAGTTAGAGGAGGAAAGGAGTGTTAAAAAATTATATAAACACAATTTCATGGAGAGCCAAAAAAAATAAGAAGTTATGCATTGTTATGCTGCCAAAATTCCTCCCAAGCAATCTACATACTATTGTGAGGAGAATTCCATCATTGTAGTGAGTTTTTTGTGCTTCTTTGAGAGAGAAAGAGCTTGCAAAATATATTGAAAAGGGTAAATCCTTGTTGAGAGTTATTGAGCACCATTGCTCAAGAAACTCTCTTCAAGTGTCTTCGATACTTATATTGTAACTCTTCCACCACCAACAATCAATAAAGAGGATCATTTTCCTATTCCTTTGTTGATTTGTTTTGCTTAAAAAGCTTGTTTTGTGTTATTTACTTTAGTTTTAGTTTAGTATTTTTCATGCATTGTTTTCATTATATTCAATGCTTTGTTAGTCCATCTTCACTCAGTAACATCTCTCATTTGTTTGTATGCTCCTTGTAGGAAGAAACCAGTTGAAAGGAAGGTGTTTTTGGGACTCTTAGGCAACCAAACACACCATACAATTGGATCTCCTTTCTTTGACCCTTGTTATATGTGTTACATTTTCTTTTGTCATGCTTATGTCATGACATATTTTTATACTTGAACTCTCACTTACTCCTCTACTTGAATTTATGCTCAATTTTGACAACATATCGATAAGTGGATCCTAGCAAGGAGATGTACAAGAAATTCATCTCTATTTGGATGTACTTGTGTTGGCCACTATCATACTTCAAAACTAGGTGTTTCTTAGAGTCTTTTATACCCAGCTTTGAGAAAAAGGTATGGATAATATTGATGTACATTGGCACCATTTAGTCTCTCTCATGCATTCTAGCATCTCCACCAAATTTCATTGCTAGAACACATTCGATGCTAAAAAAGCTAACATGAACCAATTTTTGCCTCAAAATAGTCAAATTGGTCTGAACCAGCCGGTCTGGTCCGATTTTGATAACACTAGTCCTTCTCATACTTCCCAGCAAGGGACTTTATTGCACACTACATTTCAAAGTCATTTTATGATGGAAAATACCAATTGAATCCCATTTTTAGCTTCCTTAAATCTTCTAGATCTAACTAAGATTACAAATGATCCCATTGCTCACAATCAACAATGGCCCCCTATGCCAACTAAACTTCCTTCAAACATCCCTAAGTTTGAAGGAAAACAGGGGGAGGATCCCACCAACCACATTATGACTTTTCATTTATGGTTCTGATCCAATAGCATCATAGAGGACCAAATTTGCCTAAGACTGTTTAAGTGCGCCCTCAATAGCACTGCAGATAAATTGTATGTAAGCGAGGTTGCTCGTTCCCATGGAGTGTTGGAATCCTTAGCTAGCTCATTCATCACATTTTTGTAGCTCCCAATTCGACATGACACAAGGCTCGAATTGTTAACACACATTCGGAAAACAACCTCCACACAAATTTCAGACCATGTCCATGAGTGGTGAAAGCATTGCATCCTTTGTAAAGTGAACGTAAGAAAGGAACTCTGCCTCGATTTATTTTTGAAATCCCTTTTTCTAGAAATCGAAAAATATGTGGGCACAACTATGCACCAAACAGAGGAAGAGGAAATCAGTAAATCCCAACAATTTGAGCTTATCTACACACAATCAAGGTACCTTTACTTTGTACTCATCGATGCATGTCACTTATAGTCTTTCAAACAAGATAAACCTCAAGCATCAAATGTCACAGACGATTTAATTGGGAACATCAACCAAAGTCAAATTGGAAGTACCTACTAACACTTCAAAAATGTGTATGTTTAACAACCTCACTTCCAATTATTTGGTGGACCACTCATAGCATCAGTCCCATCCAACACGGGGTATTACCCCAATCAACCTCTACCCTCTAAAAACCATTCCATGCAAGGTAACCAATATTCTCCCATGCAGGGTGACTAGTATCCTCCCATGCAAGGTAACCAGTACCCTTCATGTACCACAGAGACTGTTTCAACCTCCCAAACTAGCTACACCAATCTTAATTAAGGAAATCCTTACTATCCTTTCCCAACACCTCAACAAACTAATCCCCTAGCTCAAGAAAACATGGGATTTGATTTCGTGCAACCTTCTTTCCAAAAAAAACAATAGTCATTTAAATAGCTCAATACTGTAAAACCTTCAAATGCTAATAAAAATAAATGAAAGAATAAAACAAAAGGAGAACAAGGATAGGGGGCAACTAGCAACAAGAAGCTCTATGAGAACTGACTAGTGGAAATTCTCCTAATTGAAACCCAAATCAAAATTAGGGTATAAATATCCCACAAAAACAAAGAAAGAATACCAGCATTTGGACCAACCGTGATTGTGCTATTGGTGGAGAGTATGGGCATTATACCCATCACTACCCTAAACTTCCCAAGTTGAAGTGCATGAGAGAGTCCAAGTGGTAGGGGGGATTGACTAAATACCTATAGTAATCCATAATCCTTCCCCTCACCAAGGTGCAGTAGCCATTTAACACGAGCCCACCCCACCACCATATCAAAATCAATCTAGAGGTAGTTCTAGTGACATGTCAAATCGTAGCATTTACATGGAAGGGTAGAAATTCTCTAGAAACATGAAACCGTGATTATGGAACCTATCCAGAAATAAATCCTTTGGCATCAACTAACAATACAGTTACGTCACCTTTGACTTTTCCATGACCCCAATTGAACTTATCCCAAAGATGTTAAAAGGGGCATTACATCACACTATTTATAATTCAAAGGTTTCTCATAGCTACACCATTATTGATGACCTTGCACAACCTCCCTCTTCCATGTCAACATTAAAGGTCCTACAGACTTGTCGAACTCAACGAAAAACCCGACTTTTCATGTTAGGTGTAACTGACGCATTCGATTAATGATTGATAACGTTTGATTTAGACAACTCAAAACTACAACTATGATCAATAGTCATCTTTGATATTTCAGTCACCATTCAAAATATCACCATGCATCAGTGCATTGTTGATGAGGGGGAATCCACTTGTCTCATGTTTAAGTCAATTTGACAAAAATTGGGATCCTCTGAGCTCACTGCTCCCCCTATCACTTTAAGGGCATATGACAATGCCCCTTGGCATGCATAGGAATTTTTCAAATTATCTTGGTAGGGCTTGCCAACAAAACCATTCTCATAGATATTGAGGTCTTCAATGCTCAACTAGATTACAATATCTTATTGGGACGTAGCTATATGTATGCGGTGAAAGAAATAATGTCATCATTATTTCACATCATGATGTTCCCACGCAATGCGAATATTGTCACCATTGATCAATTAACACACTATGAGATGTGAGCATCTCCATCCCTTGATGATGTCTTACCCTTTGTTGGGTCTCAGAATGAATTGGTCCCATCCTTGACCGAGGTCAGTCAAGGGATGTTCAAAGCATCATCACTCTTAGGCACATATCCGGTAGATCCACCAATAGTCACACCAATTTCCATAGCCCTAGTATGCATGATGAGATCATCAGATACTAACGAGTCCTAGGAACCTCAACCAACTCCGAAAACACCTAGTGTCAAGACTAGTGACCCTCCCTTCTTACCTCATGAGATAACCCAAACACCTTTCTTATACCCTCCACCCAATTTCGTCTCGCACCAAGTTATGGAAACACTCACAATGCTTAATATGGCTCTCATGATACATGTTTGGTATTTGACCCCACAGGCCATGTCCAAAAGATCAGGTATCACTTCAACTGTTATGAATTCTCTTGAGCACACCTTAAGGAATTACACACCTAGGAGTCACACCTGCATCAACACCAGCATGTTCCATCAAGAGGGATAAACAGAAGGGTAATAAGTTTGACACCTCTTCTAACTCTTCTCTTAGAGTGTCTCCCCCATGTGCATTATGTAATGTAACGGGACTCCCTACCAACCAATTCCCAAAAATGGAAGAATTGAATTCTCTCCTTCATGCACCTAAGGCACCAGTGTCCCCACCTCTACTGCTTGGAACAAGGCCACCCTATCAGGTAGTAATGGATTACACACTAACCACCCATATGCTACTTGTGCACAAAACAATAATTACACACATCATTTCCTTGACCTCCCTCGATATCAAGACACATTGGTGGCCCTCCATTAGATCAATAATGTGACACCATCAATTCCTACTACTCCTGTCATAGATAGCATGTCTTAGATGTGTCTTTGAGGAAGAGTATTCATGCATGGTTCACCCTTGTGCTCACTGTCATTCAACTATTTACCCTATGTTAGTCCTCACTAGGCTGGTGAAACATCCCAAGTTAGCCTCACTAAAACCTACCCACACATGCGCCCTATGCAATGTCCCTGGACATTTTATTAACCAGTGCCCATATTTGAAAGAACTTAGGGGTTTTTTCCTCTCATTGGTCTATATTCCTTGACCTATTAGCTCAAAAGAGCCTAGGGGTGAGTGCAATAATTGTCGCATTTTCTCGCAAATCCACCACATATTGAATTGGCCATACCTCCCTCAATTTTGAAAGGCATGGAAAACATTGCGACAAATTGACAGAGGGTTGATCCCTCTTCCCATGGCTAAAGCTAGTATCAATAGGTATAACACGCCCTCCATAAGTGCCCCACCTCATGACATTATTCACCAATCATTGTTGCGAGCTACGAGAGACGCTACCATGTCGAACATCTACTACATAGGCACATGACTTGCATTAAATGCATTGAATCCTTGTGATATTTGTACCAACGCCTTTCACAACTCAGCCACCTATCCACTCCTTCAATATTTGGACAGCTTAGTATAGTACAACACCCCCTCCATACAATTCCTAAATAGCTTCCTCCCAGAGAGGAATACTCCTTGGCTCCTAGGACCTTGACACTTTCTAGGGAACTCTCTCTTGCTAAACATTAGGTGACCATCAGGGAGATACTCCCACCTCTTGGTGTGGATGACACCCAACATCACATCTGATTCATATTTTCAACTGTAGGAGCCATGATTCATATCATTTGATCATTTTTCTTCGATTTCCTAATCACTTTGCCCACTGTGAAGGTTGCACCACCCATGACTTCCCCAACTCATTTTACTTGTGCATTGTCAACATCATTGGGTCATATGACAACAATCACTAAATCATTTTCATGTTTATCAACCAACACCTAAATATGCCAAACCCAACCACATGACCTCTCACCATGCCCATCACCTTTCGATAAAATCCTTCATTGGATGAAGATATTCTAGAGGCTTCACTGTAACCAAAATACCCTTAGGAAGCCATGTATCATCACTCTTTCTTCTTACTATAATTTTTTTTCACCTACTGATGCACCAAGCCATAACATTTACTTTGTAGAGATAAAGTATTTTTTATAACCAAGACAGGTAGATTGGTTCAAGAACCCCATCCCTGTGCCAGATTCATTTGAGGAAGCGAACATGTCCAATATCTCAAATATAGTCAAGCTAGATATCTCCACCAAACTCGGTATATTATAAGAAATCTAGTTGGGGGCAGGTTGTTCACATGAAGAAGTTGCCTCTTACAAGGACCTATTCCAAGAATATAGGGACATCTTCGCATGGCCATATTCTGAAATGTCGGGTATCTATCCTACCATTATGGAGCACCACATTGACACATGGCTTAATGCCTACCAAGTTAGGAAAAAGTAGTGTCAGCTCCACCCTTCCAAGGCCAAAGCAATTAGAAAAGAAATCAACAAACTCAACAAATTCGGTTTCATCTAACCAATTTCTTACACATCATGAGTTTCTAACCCTGTACTTGTCATGAAGAAATAGGGAACCATTAGAATTTGTACTAACTTCAAGTATTTGAACAAGGCATGTCCTGATGAAAATTATCCTACACCTTTCATCGATGCTTACATCGGGCTTGAAGCCTTCTCCTTTATGGTCAGCTTCTTAGGTTATAAATCGATTCAAATCCGCGACACAAATCAATACAACATAGCATTCACTACTCCATGGGGTTCTTTTGCATACCTTGTCATACCCTTCAACCTTCAAAAATTTGGTGACACCTTCCAGCAAGCCATGAATTATATCTTTCACGACCTAGCTCATCTAATCCTAGCCTATTTGGATGACCTTACAATACATTCCAAAAATTTCTCAAACCATTTGGAAGATCTTTCTTCAGTGTTTCAGAGGTGTTAACAATATAGCCTTCACTTGAACCCCATCAAGTGTGTCTTCTATGTTAACGTAGGAAGATTATTGGGATTCATAATTTCCCAACAAGGTATTAGAGTCGACCCTTTGAATGTTCAAGCCATCCAATAATTCCCACTTATCCTAGACTACTGAATTAACGAAGGGGTTTATGACAAATAACCTGACTCTACTCATGCGCAACCTGGGTACTCTAGTTGAATGCAACGATAACAAGTGCTGATGGGCTCCACACCAAGGTACACATTAGCAAGTACAAATGAGGTGGAAATATGGGCCCCATGGTCCTTATATACTGCTATTTATGCCATTTTTTCAGAGACCCGTGCGGGAGCCAACAAGCTCCTTTCACAAAACCTTTAGGGGTGTTAACATCAGGGCATCTTCATTTACCTCATGGTATCCTTCGTTCAATTCACAAAATATTTTCATTTTTGGGACCAATTCACATTTTAGAGAACCCTTCAGGTGTGCCTTCATGTATTCTTTATACATCTTGTTCAATTCATTCCAATTTTATATTGTTATGTACATATGTTTTCACTTGGGGTATCAAATTTTGAAGTTGTAGGTTATCAACAAATTCACACTAAACTCATTCTTCTGGTGGCAATCAATAGTTAAGTTATCATTCTTCACTCAAAACTATGGTTTTTCTCAGAAACTATGCATATCCTAACATCATTTCTATGAAATAAACTATAAGTCCCACCACCTCGACAACATTTATCATCACCTTCCACCTGCACATGGTAAATGGCCACATCGGTCGATAGAGATTTACCCACATTGATTACCCTAGTTTATAGTTGCATTAACACTATTGGTATCCATGATCACTTTCTCACGCCCGAGAGCCAATTCATTCACATGAATTGAATATCAGCCTCACATCTCCCTACTTCTTTTCCTGCTTACCACCCTACTCTCGGGCCACTATTATTTTTCGGATGATAACAAATGCATCACCGTGTTCTACACTTGGCCTATCATTCATCCATATTGCAATATTCCATCTGCATCATCACATCCATTTCATTCACCTCACATTGAGACCAACCAATGGGGCCACCTTCTACAAGAAAACCCCCTGCATCATCAAGCAGGCCACTATTTTCTTGGGGCACCCATCTCCATGTTTGTACATCCAAAACCACTTTTAAATTCTTTTGGAAAGTGTACAAATATTTTTTCAAGATAAGGATTCTCACCCATTTTTTTGTGTGTTAGTTACTTGGTGAAAGTCCTCATTTTCCCTTGGTTAGAGATCACGTATTTACCCATCTCATACACATACCATTGATCACCATTTTCTCATACCTTACCATAATAGCTAGAACAAAAATTTAACTCCCCTCGATGTCCTACCAACTCCAGGGGCATATACCTTAGTAGTATTGTTTTTATTGCCACCACTCCCATTAATGCTCCAACCTCGAGCAATTTTTATGTATCCCTACCATATTTTCATCTCTTGCTATCATGCCTATGTACCCATCATATTACAAACATCTACCTTGGTACCACATGGATTTCCCATAATCATATTTCAGGCAATTAGCGATTTTTATGTCAACATTAACACTCATCTTCTAGAACTGAAGTGGTACCTTTATTGTATAATTTTCTCTACAAATCAGCTAGCTCACTGATATCATGTAGAAATTTCCCCTACAGATCAAACTGATATATGCAATGTACTAAAGCATAATACTAGATCTACATCTACCATAAACTTTGTAGAAGCTAATCAACCATGAGCAACATCAAGCATGAACACATATAACTGATAAGAAGGAATCAATCACACATAACAAAGAATATATCACTAGGGAAAGCACCAACATAAAACCTCAACACTGTATTATCAATCAAGTGGAGATCCTCAACAACATACAAAAAGAATCAACTCAATAGCTATCCTGCTCTCTCCGTAATCAGAAGATGTAAATCAGGGACTACCTAGGCCTCAATATATACGCTGTAAATTGGCCTAATCATACCTGCTATCACCTTAGGTCCAACTACGTAGTCATAGAAGAAAATAGATTCCTTCCTCATGCAAGGAATACTTACTAAAAATATCCTGGCATCTGATAATACACTGTCCCTCATCTGATCTCAACTGGGTCTATGTCTGAACTGACATGCATCAGTTATTGTTATATACCTAGGGGGGATAATATGGGGTACCGAGGGAGGTACCCAAGGTAATAATGTAATAATGGGATGGGCCATTAATACCACTTCTTGTAGATCTAACCCAAGAATATTATAGATCTGATATGAAAATATAAGATAATGCAAATAAACCCAGAAATAATATGAAATGATTTTTTATTGATCAAAACCCTTAGGGCAACACCATACATTCACTCCTTAAGGAAGGAGAATACTCCACAAGCCATATGCCTGTTCATACAAGAATACTTCTCTTCATATCTCTCCATGTGGAGTCTCTAGCCTCTATATAGGCCTCATACATACAATACCATGCACCATTACCATGGTTTCCTCATACCATCAACTAATACCATGGGCCCCTTACATTATTATTAACTACTTGTGGTCCCTTACATGACATGTGTTAACCACCTTATTTATTACTATGGCCCATCCCATTATTACATTATTACCTTGGGTACCTCCCTCGGTACCCCATATTACCACCCTAGGTATATAACATTCCACCCCCCTTAGCATGTTTCGCCCCTGAAACATGGGAAGAACACAAATAATAAGATCTACTCAAAAGAGTAGTCCACTGATACCATGCACGTGCATCTAGCCATCCAAGAGAAAGGTGAACCTTCGATCTCGCTGGTGCCTCGCTCGCTTGAGATGGAAGTTGACCGTGGTAGCTCTTCTGTGTTGATGTGTAGTAGGTGGATCTTCTCTCCTTTGTATCTGTCCTGTGACTCTTTGGTTGCCATCTTGATGGTTGTCTTGCGGGGTGATGTGGGTGATGAATGTTGAAGTTTTAACCCACGGTGTCTTTTTCTTTACTTCACCCTTTACTGGAGCCTGACTTTTATCTAGTGCATGTTGTGGTGCTTGCTCTGGTGTCTTATCTTCCAATATTACTTCAACCACTGAACCCTCATCAGATGTGTCAACACCTGTAACCTTTTCAGCTTCAGCCTTTGTTTGTGTCTGATTGTCGACCATCAACTGCTCATCATTTGATATGTCAGTCCCTGGAACATCTTCTATGTCAACTTCCTTGGACTCTATATGTTTATTAATGGAAATATCCTGTAATGTAATTTTCTTCTTTTTATACCAGAGCTTCAGGAATTTCTTCTGTACATTAATATTGATAGTACCCACGGATTCCATCCAAGGATATCCCAAAACAACATCCATATTATCCATCTCTGAAGCATAAAAATCACCATGCAACACATATTTATCCATAGAAATCTTCAAAGCCTTGTACACTTGAACATCCTCATTATCAACCAGTGTATGTGCAATTGGTTTTGCTGGGACTTGCAATTTTTTTTCCAAATTAACACTGATAAAATTATGCTTGCAATTAGGATTTATAGACACAACGATCTTCTCCTTCTGAATCAACCCATGAACCTGCAATAAGGATATACCAGTAGGAAATAGACCCACATGTTTCTCCTTATCTTGTTTTCTGGCGTGAAACCATCTGTCTAAAAGTAATTTTTCAAATTCTTCATCTGAAAGTTTGGTCAACTGCTTGTGGTCAAGTGAGAACCACCATTTGGCAGCCTCATCTTTTAAATTAAACCACACTGAATCCTTCCAAAGTGTCCCATATATAAGCTTTAGTCCCTTTATGAGTTCTTCAATAGTCCTACCATTATCATTCCCTGTAAAAAATGTCTTGCTAGAAGCCATGAATGGTTTGGAAAAAATTCACTTGGCGAAAATTTGAAAATGTCACAGTTTCGTCAATATTCCTCAGAATCTCTATTATAACATGTTTTTGGAAATGGAACAACCATTCTGCATCTGCCCATGTGATAGAAATCCTGATTCAGACACTGGAATTTCAGATCTGTGCTGCTACTCTCCTGCCGTCACCCAAAATTTTTAAGAAAGAGCTGATTTTAAATCAGCGATATCTCCCTCATCCGGACTCCGATTGGACTGATTTTTTTTTTGAATTTGGGTATTTTTCCACAAAGAATCCAGATTTACAATTATATTTTGTATATCTTGCACCAGGACGTCTAGATCTGCGCTACAAACTCGCTGCCCTGAAAATTTGTCTGCAACCTTACTGATTTTTAGATCAGCAATACCTCCTTCATCCGGACTATGATTCAGCCGATTTTTTTTTTTTTGAAATCGGGTATTTTTTCACATAGAATCCAGATCTGCAAATAGATTTTGCAGATCTTGCACCAAAATGTACAGATTTGATCTGCAACTCGCCGCCCCTAAAATCCTACAAAAATGAAAAAAAAAATTCTCCACTTTTGTGCCCAAGAAAGTGCTCTGATACCACTTGTTGTAGATCTAACCCAAGAATATTATAGATCTGATATGAAAATATAAGATAATGCAAATAAACCCAGAAATAATATGAAATGATTCTTTATTGATCAAAGCCCTTAAGGTAGGGCAACACCATACATTCACTCCTTAAGGAAGGA
>APFE030703621.1:0-23146 GCA_000404065.3 Pinus taeda | reverse complement strand
CCATATGCCTGTTCATACAAGAATTCTTCTCTTCATATCCCTCCATGTGGAGTCTTTAGCCTCTATATAGGCCTCATACATACAATACCATGCATCATTACCATGGTTTCCTCATACCATCAACTAATACCATGGGCCCTTACATTATTATTAACTACTTGTGGTCCCTTACATGACATGGGTTAACCACCTTATTTATTACTATGGCCCATCCCATTATTACATTATTACCTTGGGTACCTCCCTCGGTACCCCATATTACCCCCCTAGGCATATAACAATTATCCATGAGGGAATACTTAGTTATCTGAAAATAATAGTTGTCACATGCATGCAAGCATCAACAAACTATCACTCATTAATTTAACAACTTGTTAAATTAATCTAACTGGACTTGACTAATTTAAACTAAGTCAATTGATCCTCTCAATATATAACTGAACCTTATCTCCTTTAATCAAGGGATAAATTCCTAAATCAAGAGAGAAAATAATTGCATGATCTCACAAAGGCTTCAAGTTTAATTTTCCATAACTAATTAACTCATGGAGATTAATTAATTAATATTTTAAACTGCTGGTAAGACCAAATTCGTTTTTACTTCCTATAGTTAAACCAGGGACTACTAAAAATAGGAAAGGACCCATAAATGCTATTTTTAGAAGTTTCTATTTTTAGTAGTTTCACCTCTCACCCAAGGTGGCCAAAATGCTCATTGACCGAACTACTATTTTTAGACATGTTATTTTTAGTAGATCTATTTTTAGCACTTTCTAAATTTAGCATTTCTTGTTGCACATTTTTCAACACTTCCTCTCAACAAGAAAGGCTTCCTCTTGAACCCCATCCTGTAACTCTAGAATGTTCTACATGCAACACATCTACCAAGTGCGATTGCTCCAGCAACACTCGGAACAAAACACTCCCAACTGACCTTTGTTGGGCTAGAAACATACTCTGATGCTAAAGCTCTACCTGCTGCTAACAAGTGCTCCCTCTTTGACCTCTACACTACTGCAACATCTCCATGCATCTTGCACCATTGCACCCTTCTCTGTGCTACCATGCATTGTGCAACACACTTGTCCCTCTCGCATTGTTGCAGCCTGCATGCTCTGCATTGTCCTGCGATTCCTTGCACTGTAGCTCTCTCTACCACTCCATCCGCATCTATCTCTACCCAATCAGTCAGTTCCTGCTACTCCACATCAGGGCTCCTGTAGCAAGGTCTCATCCAAGAGGTTGGGTACCTCAAGGATCCTGCCCCTCTTCCTTGGGACGATCACTCTATATCGCCCCACCTCCTACCTGGAGGTATGGCTACATGTGATTCCTTTGCCCATTTGGCTCGAAGTTTCCCCCTACTAGAGGTCTCTGCATGAGTAGATGTCTCTACTCGATCTCCTCTCAGCTTCTCCTATTGTGGCTGCTCCACAACCTCCTAAAGCTGCTGCACCAATCGTGGCTCCTCCACAATCGTCTGAGACTTCTTCTAGCACTACATGTTGAGAGGTAATGTACTCTCCCTCTCAACCACCAAGTCTCCATCAGTTTCCTTGTTGCTCAAGGCTTTGCATGCATCTTGAACCTCAACAGCATACAGGTTCTTAACCCGTGAACCAATTTGCTTCACCTGTCTAGTGATGATGTGTCTAAGGAAAACCTTTCCCTTACTAAAGACTACATCATAGCTTCTATCTTCCAGCATCACTATCGACACCAAGTTTCTCTTCAGTCTTGGTACATACTTGACATCAGTCAAGGTAAGGCGAGCTCCATGCTCCCTCTGAAAAATAATCGTGCCTACACCTAAGACACTATACTTTTCATCATTACCCATCACTATGAGTATCTGGAGATCTTTCTCCTCCAAATTACTAAACAAAATCTTGTTGCCGATCATGTGGAAAGAAGCTCCACTGTCAAGAAACCAACCACTTCCCACCATGGATGAAACCATGCATGTGAAGAGAGTGAAATCCAACTCAAACTATGAAGCAAGTGCCTCACCTTTAGATCCTTCCCTAAACCCCTTCTTGGATTTCCTTTGTGGACAATTTGCAACATAATGGCCCACCTCATGACAACAAAAGCATCACACTTTTGATTTGTCAACCTTCTTCCCACCATTGGAAGAACTATATTCGGAAAGAGAAACCTTCTCTTTCCCCTTCTTTGCCTCACTCGCTAAGGCACATTTCTCCTCATCCTCCATGGATGAAGAACCGTCTCTGGTGCTCCGTCTGATCTCCTCCTACATCAAATCCGACCATAGTCGTTCCCAATCTGGTAGTTTCTCCCTTCCATTAACTGAGTCCTGGTAGTTATGCCAGTTCTTAGGAAGGCCAAGGAGTGTTAGACTCACCATATCATCATCAACTGTCATGACCACTACACTTGCAAGCTCATCCCTACATGTGATGAGCTTGGTTAGATACATAGAGATCGACTCATCCTTTTCACACTTGATCTTTTGAAGTTTTTCCTTCAATGCCAACTTCCTCTGATCACTGCTATTTTGATATAAATCTTTCAATGTTTTCCACATTACAAATGGAGTCTCCTTCCCATGGAGGCTCGAGACAATGTGATCTCACACTTCCTCCAAGAGAATTCTCCTAGCTCTAGCCACACACTTCTTCCATTCTTCCAGTTGAGTAGCATCAGTTAGCTTAGGGACTTCTTGATCAATGAAGTCCTTAAGGTTGTTATCTTCCAATACTGCCTCCATGCGATCCTTCCAAGCTATATAGTTTGAGCTACCATCAAGGGCATACTCAAGCCTCAAACCATAGAATGCCATCAGTTAAATAGATGTGATAAGAACTTGAGATCTATATCCCGAATAATAAACTTCAAATTCCTTCTTGTATATTGTTCTTCCTTGATCACCTGTGCTCTGATACCATGTATAATTTTCTCTACAAATAAGCTAGCTCACGGATATCATGTAGAAATTTCACCTGCAGATCAAACTAATATATGCAATGTACTAAAGCATAATACTAGATCTACATCTACCATAAACTTTGTGGAAGTTAATCAACCATGAGCAACATCAAGCATGAACACATATAACTGATAAGAAGGAATCAATCATACATAACACATAATATATCACTGGGGAAAGCACCAGCATAAAACCCCAACACTGTATTATTAATCAAGTGGATATCCTCAACAACATACAAAAAGAATCAACTCAATAGCTATCTTGCTCTCTCTGTAATCAGAAGATGTAAATCATGGACTACCTAGGCCTCAATATATAGGCTATAAATTGGCCTATTCAAACCTATTGTCACCTCAGGTCCAACTACGTAGTCATAGAAGAAAATAGATTCCTTCCTCGTGTAAGGAATACTTACTAGAAATATCCTAGCATCTGATAGTACACTGTCCCTCATCTGATCTCAACTGGGTCTCTGTCTGAACTGACATGCATCAATTATCCATGAGGGAATACTCAATTATCTAAAAATAATAGTTGTCACATGCATGCAAGCAACAACAAACTATCACTCATTAATTTAACAACTTGTTAAATTAATCTAACTGGACTTAACGAAGTTAAAATAAGTCAACTGATCCTCTCAATATAGAATTGAACCTTATCTCCTTTAATCAAGGGATAAATTCCTAAATCAAGAGAGAAAATAATTGCATGATCTCACAAAGACTTCAAGTTTAATTTTCCATAACTAATTAACTCATGGAGATTAATTAATTAATATTTTAAACTGTTGGTAAGACCAATTTCGTTTTTACTTCCTATAGTTACACCAGGGATTGCTAAAAATAGGAAGGGACCCAGAAATGCTATTTTTAGAAGTTTCTATTTTTAGTAGTTCCACCTCTCACCCAAGGTGGCCAAAATGCTCATTGGACAAACTGCTATTTTTAGACATGCTATTTTTAACAGATTTGTTTTAGCACTTTCTAAATTTAGCATTTCTTGTTGCACATTTTTCACCATTTATTGATCCCCCCTTTTTGGGACAATATCATGTGGCAAAAAGGGAATATTTATTTCCCATTGATGTCATCTATCACCCTGAAATTTAACACCAACATAAATTTTCTTGTCAGGGTAGTATTGTACTTTATGATCATTGCATTTCTCTCATTTAGTCGAAGACTCATGCATCCCATGGCACCTCATTCATTAGTGCTTTATATTAGATGTATGAGGGAACCCAATTCAACCTATTTGTCATAGACACCCTTTAGGGAAAAGGTAGCTATCATCTACAACCATCAGCATGTCAGCAACATCAACGGTGACTTGACAGGACCTTTATTGTATGATTGTAATACTTAGTCATAATCATTATAAAGAGAATGGGACATGCTCACTTCGTAAAGACCCTTTTGTATCAATATTTATCCATAGCATGGTTATCTTTTAGTTCTCTGTCAAGGATATTTCCCTAATCATCTCCATGGAAACTTTCTCTATCTTTATAGAAGTTAGTAGGACTCATCATCAGATCACCAAAACGTGATTTATTTCGACTATACTCTTGTTCCTAGCCTCACACATCAAGGGGAAACTACTATTATCATAAAATGGTGCAATCATTTGTATGCAGTACAAGGCACTTAGATTCAGTGAAAAACATGTACAAGGGTTACATTTTCATTTGAAAACATCATGAAGAGAAAAAATCAAAAGCCTTCCCAAAGGTTGAACTAAAAAATCAACACTTGTAGGTCCTCCAAAACCAGAAATTCACTACATCATGGCTTTTCCTTCGATAGTTGTGAAGGTCGTGAGATGTCCAGTCAAAAGGTTGAGATGTGAACTTGGTTGAAAAATAATTCACCTCTTGACATGATGGGATGACCATTCGATCCTTAAGCCCCAAGAAGCCTTAATGGAAAGAGGATGGTAGCTATCATCTCATTTATGAGGCAAGAAACTACATTGATGAGCTAGAGGAGGGAAGGAGTGTTAAAAAATTCTATAAACACAATTTCATGAAGAGCATAAAAATTTAAAAGTTATGCATTGTTATGCTACCAAAATTCCTCCCAAGCAATCTAGCATACCATTATGAGGAGAATTCCATCATCGTAGAGAGTTTTTTGTGCTTCTTTGAGAGAGAAAGAGCTTGCAAAATTTATTGAAAAGGGGAAATCCTTGTTGAGAGATATTGAGCACCATTTCTAAAGAAACTCTCTTCAAGTGTCTTTGGTAGTTCTATTATAACTCTTCCACCACCAACAATCAATAAATATGATCATTTTCCTATTCCTTTCTTGATTTGCTTTTCTTCAAAATCTTGTAAAGTAACTAGTACCCTTCATGTATTGCAAAGAAGGTTTCAACCTACCAAACTAGCTACACCAATCCTAATCAAGAAAATCCCTACTATCCTTTCCCAACACCTCAACAAACTAATCCCTAGCTCAACGAAACACAAGGGTTGATTTCATGCAACCTTCTTTCCCACAATAGCCATAGTCGTTTAAATAGCTCAATACTACAAACACTCCAAATGTTAACAAAAATAAAGGGAAGAGTAAACCAAAAGGAGAGCAAGGATAGGGGGCAACCAACAAAAACAACCTCTGTAAGAACTGACTAGGGGATCCACCAATAGTCACAAGTTCCCATAGCCTTGGTATGCATGATGAGTTTATCAAATACTACTGAGTCCTAAGACCCTCAACCAACTCTGAAAATACCCAGTGTCACAACTAGTGACCCTCCCTTGTTACCTTTTGTGATAAACCAAACACCTCTCTTATACCCTCCACACAGTTTCATCTCACACCAAGTCATGGAAACACTCACATTGCCTAATATGGCTCTCACAATACCTATTTTGTATTTGGCCCCATAGGCCATGTCCACAAGATCAAGTATTACTTCGATTGGAATGATTCCCTTGAACACACCTCAATAAAACCACACCCCAAGGAGTCACATCTACATCAACACCATCATGTGCCATCAAGAGGGATAAACATAAGGGTAATAAGTTTGACACCTCTTCTAACTCTTCTCTTAGAGTGTCTCCCCCATGTGCATTATGTAATGGAATGGGACACCCTTCCAACCAATTCCCAACATTCAAATAATTGAAATCTCTCCTTCATGCACCTAAGATACCAATGGCCCCACCTCCACTACCCGGAGACAAGGACACCCCATCACATAGTAAGGGATTACACACTAACCACCCATATGCCACTTGCGCACAACACAATAATTATACACACCATTTCCTTGACCTCCCTTGATATCAGGATGCATTGGTGTCCATCCATCTGACCAATACTATGACACCATCACTTCTTACTACTCCTATAGTAGATGACATGTCTCATATGTGTCTTTGAGGAAGAATATTCTTGCATGGTTCACCCTTGCGCTCATTGTCATTCGACCAATTACCCTATGTCAGTATTTTCTAGGATGGCGAAGCATCCCAAGTTCGCCTCACTAAAACCTACCCACACATGTGCCCTATGCAATGTCCCTGGACATTTTATTAACTAGTGCCCAAATTTGAAAGAATTGAGGGGTTTTTTTCCTCTCAATGGTCTATGTTCCTTGACCTATTTGTTCAAACAAGCCTATTCATAAGTGCAATAATTGTTACATTTTCTCTCAAATCCACAACACATGGAATTGCCCATACCTCCCTCAATTTTAAGAGGGAAAATATTCCGATATATTGATAGAGGGCACTTGGTCCCTCTTCCCACCACTAAAGCTAATATCAATAGGTAGAAAATGCCCTCCACGAGATTCGCACCTCATGACATTATTCACGAATCATTGTTGCAAGCTACGAGAGATGCTACCATGTAGACCATCCACTACGTAGGCACATAAAATGCATTAAATGTAGTGAATCCTTGTGATATTTTCACCAACGCCTTTCACAACTCAGCCACCTATCCACTCCAAATATTTGGACAACTTAGTATAGTACAATGTTGCCTCCATACAATTCCTAAAGAGCTTCCTCTCGGAGAGGAATACTCCTTGGCTCCCAGGACCCTGACACCTTCCTAGGAACCCTCTCTTTCTCACCATCAAGGAGATACTTCCACATTTTGGTGTAGATGACACCCAACACCACATCTAATTCATATCTTCAACCGTAGGAACCATGATTCATGTCATTTGATCATTGTTATTCGATTTCCCAATCGATTTTCCCACTGTGAAGGTTGCACCACCCATGACTTCCCCGACTCATTTTTCTTATGAATTGTCAACATCATTGGGTTATATGACAACAACCACTAACTAATTTTCATGTTTATCAACCAACACCTAAAGATGCCAAACCAAGCCACATGACCTCTCACCATGCCCATCACCTTTCCACAACCTCTTTCATTTGGATGAAGATATTCTAGAGGCTATGATGGAACCAAAATACCCTTAGGATGTCATGTATCATCACTCTTTCTTCTTATTGGAAAAAGTGTTTTCACCTAATGATGCAACAAGACATAACATTTACGTTGTAGAGACAAAGGATTTTTTTATAACCAAGACAGTTAGATTGGTTCAAGAACCCTATCCCTATTCCAGATGCATTTGAGGAAGGGAGCATGTCCAATATCTCACCTACAGTTAAGGTATACATCTCCACCAAACTTCGTATAGTAGAATAAATCTGGTTGGGAGCTAGTTGGTCCCATGAAGAAGTTTCCTCTTACAAGGACCTATTCCAAGAATATAGGGACATCTTCGCATGGTCATATTCTGAAATGTTCGATATCTATCCTACCATTATGGAGAACCACATTGACATGTGGCTTTATGCCTACCTAGTCAGGGAAAAGCAGCACTAGCTCCACTCTTCCAAGACCAAAGTAATTAGAAAATAAATCGACACACTCTACAAAGTCGGTTTCATCTACCCAATCGTTTACACATCGTGGGTTTCTAACCTTATACCCATCATGAATAAATAGGGAACCATTAGAGTTTGTACTAACTTCAAGTATTTGAACAAATCATGTCATAAAGACAATTATCCTGCACATTTCATCAATTCTTGCATTGGGCACAAAGCCTTGTCCTTTATGTCTGACCTCTCAAGATATAAATAGATTCAAATCTGCCACACAAATCAGTATAACATGAAATTCACTACTCCATAGGGTACTTTTGCTTACCATGTCATGCCCTTCAGCCTTAAAAAATTTGGCACCACCTTCCAACAAACCATGAATTATATCTTTCACAACCTAGCTCATCTAATCCTTGTGTATTTGGATGACCTTACAATCCATTCCAAAAACTTCTCAAACCATTTGGGCAATCTTTCCTTAGCGTTTCAGAGATGTCAACAATATAGCCTTCACTTGAACCCCATCAAGTGCATTTTCTACATTAACGTAGGAAGATTATTGGGATTCATAATTTCCCAACAAGGTATCAGAGTCGACCCTTTGAAGGTTCAATTCATCCAATAAATCCCACCTACCCTAGACTACTGAGTTAATGAAGGGGGTTTCATGATAACAAACCAGACTCTCCTCACGTGCAACCTAGGTACTCTAGTTGAACACAATGACAACAAATTCTCATGGACTCCACACCAGGGTACACGTTAGCAAGTACAAATGAGGTGGAAATATGGGCCCCATGGCCCTTGTATATTGCCATTTCTGCCATTTTTTTAGAGACCTGTGCGGGAGCCAACAAGATCCTTTCACAAAAGCATTAGGGGTGTTGAGAGGAGGGCATCTTCATTTACCTCATGGTATCCTTCATTCAATTCACAAAATGGTTTCATTTTTGGGACCATTTTGCATTTTAGTGAACCCTTCAGGTGTGCCTTCCTTCATTTGTTATACATCTTGTTCAAATCATTCTAGTTTAATATTGTTATATACATATGTTTTCACTTGGGGTATCAAATTTTGAAGTTGCAGGTTATCAATAGTTTCACACTAAACTCATTCTCCTGGTGGAAATCAATAGTTAAGGTATCATTCTTCACTCAACATGATAGTTTTTCTCAGAAACTATGCATATCCTAACATCATTTCTCTAAAATAAAATATAAGTCCCACCATCTCGACCACATTTATCATCACCTTCCACTTGCACATGGTAAATGTCCACATCAATTGATAGAGATTTACCGACATGGATTATCCTAGTTTATAGTTGCATCGACACTATTGGTATCCATGATCAATTTCTCATGCCTGGGAGCCAATTCACTCACATGACTTAAATATCATCCTCATATCTCTCTTGTTCACTTCCTTCTTACCACCCTACTCTCGGGCCATTATTCTTTTTCAGATCATAATGAATGCATCACTGTGTTCTACACTTTGCCTACCATTCATCCATATTGCAATAGACCATCTGCATCATCACATCCATTTCATCCACCTCACACTGTGACCAACCAATGGGGCCCCCACCTTCTGTAAGAAACCCCCTGCATCATCAAGCATGCCACTATTTTCTTGGGTCATCCATCTCAGTGTTTGTACATCCAAAACCACTTTTAAATTATTTTGGAAAGTGTACAAATATTTTTTTAAGAAAAAGATTCTCACCCATTTTTTTGTGTTAGTTACTTGGTGACAATTCTTAGTTTCCCTTGGTTAGAGCTTGCTTCTTTACCCATCTGATACACATACCATTGATCACCATTTTCTTATAGCTTACCACAATAGTTAGAATAGACATATACCTCCCCTAGATGTCCTATCAACTCCAGGGACATATACCTTAACACTATTGTTTTGACTATCACCACTCACATTAATGCTCCAACCTCGAGCAATTTTTATGTATCCCTACCATATTTTCATCTCTTGTTATCATGCCTATGGACCCATCATATTACAAACATCTAATTCAATACCACATGGATTTCCCATAATCATATTTTAGGAAATTGGCAGTTTTTCTGTAGACATCGGCACTCATTTTCCAGAATTGAAGTGGTACCTTGATTGCTCCCCCTTTTTGGGACAATCTCGGGTGGCACAATGGAAATTTCCATTGATATCATCAATATCCTTGAAATTTGACACCAGCATAAGCTTTCATGTTAGGGTAGTATCGTACTTTATGACCATTGCATTTATCTCATTTGGTCAAACACTCATGCATCCCGTGGCACCTCATTCATCAGTGTTTTATATTTGATGTATGAGAGCGCCCAACTCAGCCTATTTGTCATAGACACCCATGAGGGAAAAAGTAGTTATCATCTACGTCCATCAACATGTCAAACACATCAACGCTGACTTGACAAGACCTTTATTGTATGTTTGTAATACTTAGTCATAATCATTATAAAGAGCATGGGACATGACCACCTCGTAAAGAAACTTTTGTATCAATATTTCTCCATACCATGGTTTTATTTTAGTTCTCAATCAAGGATATTTTCCTAATCATCTCCGCAACAACTTTCTCTATCTCTCTAGAAGTTAGCAAGACTCATCGTCAGATCAAAAAAACGTGATATATTTCGACTATACTCTTGCTTCTAACCTAGCACATCAAGGGGAAACTATTGTTATCAGAAAATGGTGCACTCCTTTGTATGAAATACAATACACTTAGAGTCAGTGAAAAACATGTACAAGGGTTACATTTTCATTCAGAAACATCATGAAGAGAAAAAATCAAAAGATTTTCCAAAGGTTGAATTAAAAAATCAACCCTCAAAAGTGCTCCAAAGCCAGGAATTCACTACATCACAATTTTTTCTTCGATAGTTGTGAGGGTCGTGAGAATTCTAGTCAAAAACTCAGGCCACAAAATTGCTTGAAAAATAGTTCACCTCTTGACATGATGGGATGACTATTCGAGCATTGAGCCCTAAGAAGCCTTAATGGAAAGAGGATGGTATCTGTCATCTCATTTATGAGGCAAGCAACTACATTGATGAGCCAAAGGAGGGAAGGAGTGTTCAAAAATTCTATAAACACAATTTCATGGAGAGCCAAAAACAAGAAGAAGTTATGCATTGGTATGCTACCAAAATTCCTCGCAAGCAATCTAGCATACCATTGTGAGGAGAATTCCATCATTGTAGAGAGTTTTTTGTGCTTCTTTGAGAGAGAAAGAGCTTGAATAATATATTGAAAAGGGTAAATCCTTGTTGAGAGCTATTGAGCACAATTTCTCAAGAAACTCTCTTGAAGTGTCTTTGATACTTCTATTGTAACTCTTCCACCACCAACAATCAATAAAGAGGATCATTTTTCTATTCCTTTGTTGATTTGTTTTTCTTCAAAAGCTTGTATTGCGTTATTTACTTTAGTTTTAGTTTAGTATTTTTCATGCATTGTTTTCATTATATTCAATGCTTTGTTAGTCCATCTTCACTTAGTAACATCTCTCATTTGTTTATATGCTCCTTGTAAGAAGAAACTATTTGCAAGGAAGGTTTTTTTGGGACTCATAGGCAACCAAACACACGATACAATTGGATCTCTTTTATTTTCCCCTTGTTATGTGTGTTACATTTTTTACCATGCTTATGTCATGGCATATTTTAAGACTTGAACTCTCACTTACTCCTCTACATGAATTTATGCTCAATTTTGACAACATATCGATAAGTGGTCCTAGTAATGAGATGTACAATAAATCCATCTCTATTTGGATGTACTTGTGTTGGCCACTATCATAATTCAAAACTAGGTGTTCCTTAAAGTTTTTTTATGCCAAGATTTGAGCAAAAGGTATGGATAATATTGGTATACTTTGGCACCATTTAGTCTCTCTCATGTCACAGAGTTGTCCATCTCATGTACTGGTCATCATAATTATTAATAGGAAAGTACTCTTCCTTGAGGGAATCAATGAAGGCTTCCCATGTTTGCCTTCCCTTTAATATTGTGGAATCATCTATGTAATGTCTCTCTTGATAACATTCACACTAATATTTGAGATGGGTAAGGGCTTTAAAAAGCATAAAGGTGTTAGAAAAACTTTGGATTGAGTAATTTATGTATAATAGATTTAGCCATTTTTCCAAAGAAGTTGCATCTATTTATCCTTCAAATAAATGGATATCAAAGTTAACTTGTACCTTGAAGAGTTTTGAACCTCTGAAGTAGTGCCTTGGTAGAGTTTCCTCAATTGTTGTTGGTAGTCATAGAAGAATATGGGTGAAGTTTTCCATCATCTTGTTCCTATATCAAGTGAGGTATTCTTCAAGTAATAAGTTGATAGGATCTCTTATTCCATCATCTCTCTTTTCGTTCACCATGGGAGGTTTCTTAGGATAGTGAGAGAAATCATCCCATCTGAAACTAGTTCGAGACCCAACTCTCAATACCATGAACTTGTTAAGGACATGCAATATGATACAACATGGTGCATATTGGTCTGATACCATTGATTTGGATTGCGTAAGGAATGAAATGAAACAATATGTAAAAAAATGTTGCACACATACATAGGAATATAGTAGATACCACAATAATATAGTAAAAACCCAACTATTTATAAAATAACAAAATATTGTAGAACATACAGTAGCATAGAATGGTGGCATCATATCTATGAAAGATAAGTATTTTGGCTACACTCACTCACCAATGAATTATTATAAGAGGCTAAAATATTGGCCTTTTAACATAAATAAAAAACCATTAAGCTCCAAAATCCTAACCTTCAGAGGTGAAGTGCCAAAGGCTTGTAGTTCTAAAGCATACAATCTTATTAATTAATTTCTTAATGCTCCAAGATAAATAGTTGATGTCTACATCATGAAGGAACCAGAGATTATAATTTATTTATTTTTCCAAAGAAATGTTATGGAAGAGCGACCCGAAGGGATCATATCCCATTGGCTTATTTGTAGAGCCTAACCCTGAGGGCATCGAGAAGAATTTAACCCATGACCTCACAATGGAAAGGTAATTTAGCAATGGGAACTCGACCAATTGAACTAATCCTCAGGGTCAAAGATAATAATTTACAAATGAGAGGTCTCATATAAATATTAATACATGATATTTTTCACCTAAAATTTATGTCTTCACTCACTTGTCATTTCATTATTTCATTATTATTAATTCTTTAGTATTACTTCATTGTATCTTTATTTTATTTTATTTAATATATTGTAGGTGTTAATATATATGGTGAATTTTGTTGATTCATTGGAAGAGGATGTTGTGTTGCGTATGCATTATATTCTTTCCACAACTATATTTTTTATGCAGACCCAATAATCGTTGGGTGGACCCAAGGGATGGGGGGTGAACCCAAAGATGGTGGGTGGACCTACCCATGGTTTTGTGCATAGTTTTTGGGCATTATGCCTTTGCCCATGGTATTATGTAGATCCAATTAAGGGAACTACATCCAAAGTTAATGGATTGGGTTTTATGAATGCTTCAATATGGGTATAATTTAGTGTAACATTGAAAGGAATATAATAAAAAATTAATTTAGTTTTCCTGATTTTGGGTTCCACGAGAAAATATCTATGTATAATTTTATGTTCTCACCATTGTATATTTTTTTTTTGTTTCTTAAGAATTGTTTTGCAAGTATTTTCTATACAGGGTTAAAAGTTAGAGTTTGGACAACAATATCCATCTCCATTTGAATCCATATCTTAGTACTACAGGCTGATATTTGAAACTCATAAGGGACAAAATTCTAAATATACATCAATAGAAAGCTTAGCTAGCAAGTTATTCCCAAAAACTAGCTTTTAAATATACGTAACTTACAATTGATATAAATTTGAGTGGAAGACCTATTTTGGTTGTTTCATTAAATGTGGTAAATATAATAAATATAGCTAAATATTTTTATCCCACATGGCAAGGATTTTTGCGAAAAATTACACTCCAATTAAACCTCCAAAAATCTCATCCACGATTCATTATGAAAGTGAAGAGATACATAACTAACTATAGAAATTGGAGAATCAATTTAATGAATTAAATGATATGTTAATGAAAAAATTTGATTTGATAAACACACAAAATTCCATGGAACAAAATATGGAAAAATTACAAATTTCCATGGATAAAAAGATGGAACATTTGCAAAATTCCATGTCAACCATCATCCTACATTCCCTTAATGAGAGATTCCTTAAAGAAGATATCTAGACACAAGGAAATCATCAAAATGAGGAGGACATAAAGTTAGAGTCTTACAATCACAATTATTCATCGCTCCAAGATTCACATCATTGGGGGTTCAACTTTGCACCGAGGAACTAATTAATTCTCAAGATTCATATGAAAAAATTTGATGGTAAAGATAATATAACATGGATATTCCAGATGAACCAATTCTTCCCAAGATTCATATAAAAAAATTTGATGGTAAAGATACTATAACATGGATATTCTAGATGGAGTAATTCTTTGATCAACACAAAATGCTAACTTTACAGAAGGAAACTCTTGCACCCTTGTGTTTAGATCATGATCAATTTGCTTGATGCCAATGGATTTGTAAATAAACAAATATATCTATTGTCTCTTCATCCATTTCTATAGTTCAATT
The DNA here is from genome assembly GCA_000404065.3 of Pinus taeda. NCBI lineage: Eukaryota > Viridiplantae > Streptophyta > Pinopsida > Pinales > Pinaceae > Pinus > Pinus taeda. The sequence goes on along the minus strand of APFE030703621.1, from coordinate 8,649 downwards.
GATAATACTTTATGGGGATATTAAAAGCAACACATTCTTTAGTGAATTGATAAATCTTTGGCAAAGAGGTCCAACTACAAAGCCCATTCAACAATTTTGAAATCTATCTTAGGATAAAGAACATTCTGGAGGATAATTTGTTATCTATATTTATGGCAAATTTAAAGGGGAGAATTCAACATGAGGTGCATCTCTTCGAACCTAAATCCCTATAGTAGTATTTAGATATGGCAAGGAAAGTGGAGAATGGATGCCACTAACAACTATAGAGAGAGCCATGTTCCCACAAGGTTGACACATTAAAAATAAATGAAAAAAGAGAAACATTACATTGTTTCAATCATTATAACATTACAATGAGGGCATAAATTCCATGAGAAGAAATTATTCTACATAGAGTGTGAAGAGGAAGAAGATCAAGAATTCGAACAAAAACAAGATCTAGAACTAGAAGAGACTACCAACCATATCTTGTCATGCATTGGCTGGCATCATTACTCCACAAACCCTCAAGATAGAAGGATATAGCAAAATAAAAGAAGTAATAGTGTTGATTTATTCTGATAATATCCATATCTTTATTAATTTCACATGAGCAAAACTTCTCAATTACTTTATATATCCAACATAAGGGTATCAAGCATTGATTGTTGATGGAGATAACTATAAGTTGTACATGTAAGTTCCATAGTATTAATCTCACAATAGGGTACTATTTATTGGATAGTCCCATGATTGAAATCCAAATGGGTGGTGTCAATGTTGTATTAGAGGTCTAATGGTCATAACCACTGGGAATAATGACTCTTAATTTTTTGAAAGTTTTCATTTTCCATAGAAGGCAAGGAAATTGAACTTAAAGGTATCCAAGGGAAATCCTCTAAAGTGATAAGCTCTAATATTTTGACAAAATTACTTTAAAAAATGACACCATGGTGTAGTTGCACAATTGTGCATACGGCATAATCAAAATTTTAGATCCTTTATTCTAAAAGATCTCCAAAATGTTATCAACAATCATTCCAAGGTGTTTGGAGATACCTCTAAGGGTATTCCACCTACTCAAGATCATGGCCATGCCAATATTAGTAAGTGTACCACCTAACATTAGGTCTTACATGTAAGACTATGCACATAAGAGGGAGATTGAGCATATGATTGAAGAAATGTTAGATGTTGGAATCATTCAACCTATCCAAATTTCTTTATATTCACTAGTGGTGATGGTTAATAAAAATGGAGATTCATGGTGTATGTGTCCACATTATAAACAACTCAACAAATTGACCATTAAAGATAAAATTCCTATTCCTGTCATTAATGAATTATTAGATGAATTACAAAGAATAATTTTGTTTACTATGTTGGATCTTATTTCTAGACATCATCAAATCAAAATGAGACAAGAAGGAATACACAAAAGAACTTTAGAACACATGAATATTATTACGAGTTTTTGGTGATGCAATTTGGCCTAGGTAATGTACCTTGAACATTTCAAAGTTTCATGAAATATATTTTCAAACTTGTTAGAAAATTGTGTTAATATTTTTTCTATGATATACTAATATACAACAAATCTTGGGAATATAATGTACAACATGTTGACATGGTCTTAAAACTAGTGGAAGAGAAACAACTACATGAAAATCCTTCCAAGTATACCTTGCCGTTCAAGAAGTGGAATATTTGGGTCATATTATATATCATGGAGATGATAAAGTGGACCTAACAAAGCTAAAGCTATTACAAAATGGCTAGTTCACAAAACCTTGAAGAATCTTAGAGGATTCTTAGAATGACATGATTTTTCCACAAGTTTGTAAATTATTGTGGTTAAATAGCAACACCTCTAACAACATCATTAAGAAATCATGAATTTCATTATTGGACTTAAGAAGAAACCATACCTTATGAAAAAAATTGAGGTTATTTGTACAACTCCTATCCTATTCATGCTTGACTTCACAAAAACCTTTATTGTAGAGTGTGATACCTTGGGACATGACATTGGTGCAATTTTAATGCAAGAAGGAAGGTCCATTTCCTTTGAAAGAAACTATCTTAAAGGAAATAACTTACTCAAAACCATTTATGAAAAGGAAATGTTGGAAATATTACATGTCGTTAAGAAGTAACAACCTTACCTAGGTGAATGATAAGAAAATAATAAGATGTACATAATAGTTGAGGTGAATATGGATAGGGTTCCTCTCTTCAGAGGTTCATCTGCCATTGTTGAGTTCCAGCTCCTCTTTTCTACCTAGAATACTTTGTTGCAGTGTGACCTAGTGAAGCTCTAGCTCAATCATATTATCCATGGTGGTCTCAAGGTAGATGAGTTGTAGGGATCAAAGGATGATCTATTAAATGTACCAGATCTGGAGTACCTCAACCCTATGAATGATGATATCTATAGAATTGTTCGTGTTCATGTAGATTCGAGGTTTGAGGATTGCTTTCATGTTGTTAGGTCCATATACTACTAGTGTAACCCCTTATTGTTATTAGTGAAACCCCCTTATTGTATTAATGTGCCCATATAGTCCCCATGTTGTTATTATTATGCCCCATAGAAGCCCACTATTGTTATTATTGTGCCCCTACAATATTATTCTTATGTAGGCTCTGATTGTATTGGGACCCCTTAGACTCCTATATATAGAAAGGAGGCATTGTCATATGTATCATCCAAGAATTGTTCATTTGTGTAATGTAAAGGTGTTTCCCCCTCGAAGAGGCTAATTTTGAAGTCATTGATCTATCTTTTCTATCTTTTTGTGAGTTGGTTCATAACATTTGGTATCAGAGCTTTGGACTCTAGGGATTCACTACTCCAAACAAGTCATCGTGGAATTTTCGCTATAATTTCTTCTCTACGAAGTTTCAGAAGCTAAAAACAAAACCCATTTGAGCCAAAATATGTATGAAACTCGGGTCCAAATTTTAGATATGTCTCGCTATATGTTCGGAGATATGATTTGAGGAACTTAGAGTTTTTGCAAGCTCCACAATTCCATCTCAAACGGGTCATCGTGGAATTTTCGCTATAATTTGTTTTCTATGATGATTCAGACTCTGAAATTAAAGCCCATTTGAGCCAAAATATTGGTGAATTGTGGGCCCAATTTTCAGATCTCGTTTCACTATATTTTCGGAGATACAGTCTAAGAAATTTAGGGTTTCTCCGTGCTCTCGAATTACATCTGAAACAGGTGACCTTGGGAAAATCGTCATAATGTTCTCTCTGAGCATCAGATTAAAATTTCATCAAAAGTTCCAGAAAGAGGACAGACGTTAATTTTTTGTATATTTTTTTCAGGTTTGAAGGTCGAAACATTGACACGTGGCACTTCGTACAAGTTCACTCTACTGAAAAAGTACATAATCAGGTCATCTTGGGAGAATGGGCATAAGTCTTTCTTGGAAAATCCAACTTTTATCAGGCTCGTGGCATTGGAAAGAGGATGCAGAGGGCTACTATATGTCACAATTTCAAACCTTGGAGATGAAAAGTTTCAGAGATACAATAGATTCAACATCGATATGCTAAAATAAAGAAAAAGAATTACTCGAATCAAGAAAATAGAAACACCTAGTAAGCAAAATTGGATGGATGATTTGAAGAATGTGATAGAAGATAAGATAAATAGTTTTATATGTGCCATGGAAGCTAATATTTATGGTAGGGAAGAAGATTTGAAGAAAGGCATGGAAGATTTGAAGAAATACATGGAAGTTTTGAAGGAAGGTGGGACAAAGCTACTACAAGAAAGGCCTCCTAAAGATGAAAAGGTAGTAGAGGAAACTCATGATGAGAAAAAAATAAATGCTAATCATGATTTCATAGAATCTAACATTGGATTGAAGACCTACCATATTTCAAAGATCAATACGAGGAAGTTTGATGGCAAGGATCCCATAACATAGATACTACATATGGAGAAATATTTTGATCTACATGATGTGCAACTGTTACAAAAGGTACGTATTGCATCTTTATGTTTAGAACCGAATCAATTTTTATGGTATAAAGGGATTTTTTCTCGTAAGCCACTTGTCACCTGGTCAATTTTCATGGAGGAAATGATAGCACATTATGAGGATACAAAGAGCAACACGTTCTTTAGCCAATTGATAATTCTCAAACAAAAGGGGTCAATGGGAGAGCACATTGAGGACTTCCAAAAATTGAATATAAGGGTAAATGATAATCCAGAGAAGTAGAGGATTGATGTCTTCATAGGTAATTTAAAGGATAGAATTCAACATGAGGTTCGTCTTTGGGAACCTGATTCATTGGAGAAGGCATTCAGGTTGGCAAGAGAAATTGAAAGAAAAATTATGGCAACAAGAAATCTTACCACTCACAATTATAAAGATGGAAGTGTTGCTTCTCCTAGCCTTCCACAACCTACAAGGTTGACACCATAACAATTGGAAGAAAAAGGAGAAAATGACCTTTGTTACAGTTGTGATAGAAAATACACTAAAGGTCATAAGTGTGCCGAGAAGAAATTATTTTACATTGATTATGAAGAGGAGGAAGAAAAGCATCAAGAAGCATCCAAAGAAGAGGATATACACCAGGAACCAACCCCAGAGAAAGAAGAAATGAATCCAACCATATCTTGTAATGAATTGGCAGGAATTACCACTCCTCAAACTCTCAAGATAGAAGGACATATCAAGAAGAAAAAGGATAACCTCACTTTCACACAGAATAGAATGAAACAACAGGAAGATCAACATCACGGCGAAAGAAGTTTTGACATAGGCGACTGGGTATTTTTACGACTACAACCATACAAACAAATGTCCCTCAAGCAAGCTAAGAAAGATAATAAATTATCATGAAAGTACTATGGTCCTTATAAAGTGCTGCAAAAGATTGGTACTATGGCATACAAATTAGAGCTTCTTGCATCTTCCTGACTGCCCCCAGTTTTCCATGTTTCATTATTAAAGAAGGTTATATGTGACAAGGTCCCAGTTCAAAAAATATTGTTAGAACTTGACATGGAAGGAAAAATCATATTTGAACCTGAAGCAGTTAAGGAAACAAGAACTCAACAACTATGAAATTGATCAATTTCAAAGTATCTAATCAAGTGGAATAAATTACCCGTTGAAGATTCCACATGGGAGGATGACAATTTTATACAAAAGCATCCAAAACTACTCAAGCGTTGATGACAACACTTTTTTAAGGAGAGGGGCATGTTAGGTCCCTATACTACTAGTTTAACCCCTTATTGTTATTAGTGCAACCCCCTTATTATATTATTGTGCCCATATAGTTCCCATGTTATTATTATGCCCATAGAAGCCCACTATTGTTATTGTTGTGCCCCTACAATATTATTGTTATGGAGGCTCTAATTGTATTGGGATCCCTTAGACTCCTATATATAGAAAGGAGGCCTTGTCATTTGTATCATCCAAGAATTTTTCATTTGTGTAATGAGGCTGATTTTGAAGTCGTTGATCTATCTTTTCTATATTTTTGTGTGCTAGTTCATAACACATGTGGTTTTGTGCAGTGATATTCTCTTCCATGCAGATCATGCAATGAGAAAGGAGAGGGTAGTAGGAGTCTCAATTCAATGTTGGCTTACTTCTTTAGCAGACAGAGCGGAGGATGGGGACTAGGTTAAGTGGCTCTCAAGAGATATTTCGCCAGGGGTTCTTGTTGGACACATAATCCTCTAAGGGTTGGTGTGGAAGTTGAATAGTCAAAGGAAGTCCAAGAGACCACTTGGAATATGAAACCAAGGGTCACTCTAATGTATTATAAATATGTATCATTGTGAATAATAATTCATTCAAGGATTATCTTTCATTTCTCATGTCCACCATGGTTATTTTTAACATGGTATCAAGGCAGGTACCTTCCTAACCTGCTCAATCTTGTGAAAACCACTAATTTTGTGGCATTTGTGTGCATTTCAGCCCTGCCATCTATTATTTTTATTCCATTCTCGGCTTGGCCTATAAAATACTCCTCCTCATTGTAGGCTTACTCTAAGGCTCTAAAATCTACTTGAAAACCTTGGCGCCCCTCAGAACTGTATTTTTAGTATGTTATTCCTTTGCATGCACTGTTGCATCCTGTCAAAACTCTAAGTGGTGTTTCCCTTTTGTAGTATTTTGAGCCAGGCTGAAAATATCTCTACCATAGTGAGGTTGTCAGAGCTAAATTTAGATGCCTCTGACAATGCAATGCCTCTCTTGAATAAAAATGTTCCTCATCCTTCACCTATTAGTTCTGACTTTGTCTTCTCATCAACAGTTTCGACAAGGTTTCTTATGAACAAAAAATATCCTAGAAGTTATACATTGGGTGGCATAATTTCTGCAAAGATTCTGAGAAACTGATACTAAATGCCCCTTCTCACTAGAGGTCATGGACTTCCACTACAACAATTGTAATGAATTTGCAGATAATAATTCCCACCTTTGAAGCAGTCTATCGACCAACCCATGATCGATATACAAATGAAGGGAATCATCCAAATCGTTCCTTTTTCCTAAAATATGTTGCACGAATTTGGTAAATTCAAGAATTTTTTTCTGACTAGCCTGTCAACTATGACATAACATATTTTTTTCACCTCTCTCTGAAATTTTATTGAGTCGTTTCATTTTCCTCCTTTGTCAATTCAAAAGCCAATAGTCAAAATATTACCTATCCTTGAATTAGTGAGGATCAACATTGATTAGTGATGGTGTTGCTATCGGAAAACTCACTGTATTGAATGAAGGGAGTCACCACACAACATGAATTTATGGCAATATTTCACACTTAAGTTCATATCTTCATGGGCATTTCCTAGGAATGTGTTTTATAAATTTCAAGAGCAACAAAAATGCCACCAACATCATCCACATTTTGCTACATATTGGTATATGGATTCTAATTATTACCATGCCTAGGATTCGTCTACCTAAGTAGTTGATTACTTGCCCTGAATTTATGAGCTCTTGCGAGTTGTTTTAAATTTATAAATCCATTACAACATGTGATTCATTGCATGTCATGATCATTGTATAGATATTCTAGGTGGTATGTAAGAAGGAATACAAAGAGTTGTCTGTGGGCACTCATGGGAAATAAGAGCACAAGTATATGTTTATTCTTCCATCTGCATCTCTTCTCAAGACACTGAAGTTGAAAAGTTTGTGGGAAAAGCACTCAAGATATGAAACACTTAGATCCATATAATGTGATCGACCTTGACTGTTTAATGTAGTTCAGAGACTCCCTTGATTCTCAACATAGGCATGGTGTATCGTTCTCAACGATTTGAAGACTCAACGCCAATGGGTTTTAGTCAAAAAAATATTTGTAGCTTGTTCTATTGATTGGATTAGGATCATATCAACACCCTTGCTCTCATTTTCGAACGAGGAGGAGGACAAGGTCCAAGGGAATCTGCTCTGACAAGTTAGAGAATGTGTCAATCTCTTCCTGTGCATTAAGGGCCTGGTGCACTCCAGGATTGGCAAACATAAAATATTGGTATTGTGGTATTCAATGCTTTTTTAACAGCTAAGTCTCAACGTTGAATAGTGTGAATTGTGTGTGGGATTCGATGAAGTGGTCAGAATGGTGTTGTAGTGAATTATTGCATTACAAATTCCATTGTTGAATGTTGCTCGTACCTTGGTCTAAGATTCATGAGAACTATGTGTTGATTAAACTCGTGTATGCAAATGGTGTGAATTTTACCTGCAAAAAAAAGCATTCATGTGGATGATTATCTGTAATAAAAAATTTATCCATTCAAGTATTGATACCATTCATTCAAGTTTATGCGTTGAATCATTGATCATCGAAAGAAATTATATGTCAAGTCGAAAATGATAGGTGACATGTCTTGGAATAAAGGAACCCAACGATTTTTTTATTATTATCCACTCTACTCTAATCAACCATCTAAAAGATTTAACTTTAGATAAATAGTTAGTGATTGGCTTCTCATCTGTGTGGTCTGTAGGACAAGGAACACTAGCTGTAAGTGAATTCATAACTGATTTCAGTCTTGCATTCAATGAGGATAAATCCTCAATAAGATAGAAGTATATGTATGCAAAAAGTAAAGTTGTATTGAAATGGAAATTAAAAACATTATTTGTATAGCCTGCCTTAAGAACTACTGCACATTGATTATTGATTCGATGCACTTGTTATGGCTCAAATTGACAAATTATTAAATTTATTGAGTAATCTAATTTTCTCTACTACTGATAGCATAGTGATAGTCAGCAAGAACACTCTCTGTGATATTAAAACTTGTCTGTAGAATACACTGAATAAAATAGAATTTTTGGAGCTTGAATCTCAGGTTCAACAAGATGGGTTATAGCAGAAAAAGCATCCTTCTGGATTTGTTTTTGTTCACAACATTAAGACAAACTCCCATAAACAACAAGAAATTGCAGATGTAGTACCGATTTCAGGTGAAGATGCGCATAATGATGCATAGGTTCAGTCTGCACTTCCAAAGCCGATTATCAAACCTTGGGAACAGCTTGTCCATAACAAGCATAAAACTAGTCTTGGATATGACAAGGTGTTTAGTCAATTTAGTGTTCCTAAATTGATGTCATTAATTGTCAACCCGGGGCTCGTAAGCTGATGAAGTG
>APFE030703595.1:4770-96414 GCA_000404065.3 Pinus taeda | reverse complement strand
TCTTTGCTTCTCTTTGTGTCTTGCAAGTTTGTCAATGCATAATGAGGCCATGAAGAGGGCTTTTTGGTCTTTATAGGTTCACATTTAAAAAAAATTAAAACATCAAACCCACTTTCAAATGTTGCATGTTTCAACATTTAATTTAACACTGTTTTTTAAGTTGCACTTTGCCTGAAATTGATTTTTTGAGTGTTTTCACTTGGTTCTTTTTGCAGGTTAATTCTCTGATGGATTCTGAGGAAGAAACCAGGGTTTTTGCCAGCATTCTGAAGATTTTTGAAAATTTTCTTTATTGTTGCCATTTTCACATGACCTTGGGTTTAAAAACAGGGTTTTTAAAACCAAGGTAAAAATAAGCTGTAGCAGATGAAAAATATCAATAGAACATAATTACAAACCTCCTTCTGGCTTGCTGAAGACCATCAGACTTTTGACTCATGACCTGGCAATGATTTTGACTGAAACCCTAGACCTAGACTTGGAATTTCAAGACAAAAATGAAACAAGTGTGACACAAGTTTTTTCAAATGGTATGACCTGATTCCAGCAAAGCCAAGAAGGGAACAAGACCAGCTCCTCCATCAGTGTTATAGCATGCCTAACGGGATGCAAAACTGATGCTGATGAGACACCTATATATGCATATGCAAAGAGCTGTTTGATCACCGATGGAGGGCTCAAGACCGACACTAACAGGTGGGAGGAGAGATCTTAAGAAGACAATGTTACCCTAATGGAGAAGATGCCCTAAAACGTAGTAATGAAGATGATGCCCTAAAACGCAGTCATGGAGAGGATGCCCTAGCTCAACGATGTCATGGAGAAGGCATGCCCTAGATCTGAACGCTGCCATGAGAAGGAAGAGTCTTGGATGTTCCCTAGCCACAGTCAAGAGGGGTAGTAAAAGTGTAAGCCCTCAACGCAGCCAAGAAAAGGGTCTTTTGTCCAAGGGAGTTTCAACGCTATCCAAGGAGCCCTAGAGGAAGCCCTACCCGCAGAAATTAGGAAGACGTTTGCAGCCCTATGGACGGTGTTAAGAGGGATATGCCATGCCCTCATCCACTATGTTAAAAGAATCAAGGACACAGTCAAAGGAGGTCTTAACTTGTAAAAGACTTTGCTGTCATGAGGAAGCCCTACTGCCTAAACTGTTGATCTAAATCAAGGCAGCCCGAAATGCTGTCTTTAAAAGATGTTTTAGCTGCAGTAGGAGGAGAGTCCTAGCAGCCATTAAGGGAGAGGTATAGTCGCTATGAAAGGAAGGCTTGATCGCAGTCATAGGAGGCCTATTTCAGCAGTCAAAAGAATCTCAACCACAACAAGAAAGAGACTGATCAATGTGTACATTTGAGCATTGTTTCAGGCGTCAAATTAAAAGGTTGAATTGCTTGTTGGTAGGAGGTTTGAGTGAGCTCTTGCTAGAAGGATATTAACCACTCTATAGGCTGTCATAATCATGTTCTAAGGATTGTTGTATGCCACTTGAATGCCACTGTAATAAGAAGTGAGCATAGACATAGTTCAGTCATTGTTTAGGGCTTGAAGGCTACTCTGAATTGTAAAGGAAATGATATTTCCTTGGAGATCAATTGCAGTCAAATTTGGGCAGATTTTAAGGATTGTTAGGAGACTGCACCTTGGACCTGTTAAAGGAGTCTAGCTGCTCTGCTAGGCTATAAGCCATAGGAAGCAGCTAACACTGGTGAGTGCAATGGGATGATGGATGCAACATGATGGGTGCATCTCAGTGTTGGGAGCAACACTGTGATGATAGCAGCTCAGTGATTGAGTGCAACACAGTGACAAGTGCAACATGATGACAAGGTGCAACAGTATGATGTGTGCAGCATGGTGCAGCACAGTGAGGTGCAGCATGATAACGAGATGCAGCACAATGATAGGTGAAGGAGTCACCTTAGAGAATCAGTTGAAGTAGCATGTCTTCAACTGATCCCCTGTATCATCTTCTTAGAGATGATCTATTCTCTTATCTAGATAATTCAAAATTTTGACTTCTGTCGTAAATGTGTTATCTCTCTCTTTCTCTCTCTCTGCTGAACTATTGAAGAACATATCAGAAGAATAGATCAATGGTTTCCCCACATTGGGGTTTGTCCCTGGCTAGTGCCACATCTTGTGTCCTCTTGTCTTGCCTTGTCTTCTGCGATTTATGTTTATGTTCAATCTGCAGTTTACTTTAATGTTAATGTGATTGCTAATTTGGAAAAGATATTGAGCTAATTGTGAAAATTGAAATAAATTGCTCTAAGCATAGAACATACCTAAAACTAGCAGATATACTAGCTCTACACAGTGGAGAAGCCAAGGCTTGTTACAATACTCTCCAATCCTTCTCTAAGATACTCCTATTGGAAGCTTGGCTGACCAAATGCCCTTACAATGAGATATGAGGGACTATATATAGCAAAGGGTGGGGTTGTCTTTGACATTCCCCTTTGTGACTGTTCATCTACCCTCATGACTCTTCATCTACTCTATGACTATTACATCCAACTATCGACACTTGAACTTCCACTTGACAAGACATTACATACAATCTGCACATGTACCCATGTGAGACAAAATAAGCTTGAGCAAGCGATGCAAGACATCACTATGACTCGGACAATTGTGGGAAGACCAACTCGTTGACATCCTCACGATGGTTGACAGTAGCGAACTGATGCCAAGCATGGTAGTCCGTGATGGTGTCCGTGTACTCTGTGGTGACATCTTTCTGGAAACGAACTCTTGTCTTCGTTGCATCCGAGTACACTGCTCTAGCTCCTCTGTCCAACTCATCTAATAACATGCGCATCATTGTCTTGAGTCCGCCCGGACCAGCGACATACTGATGCATGGTGTTTGCACTTATCACCAAGTTTGCGCTGGTGGCTATGCACATCAACTCGTCAAAGTATGAGTCAAGCTCTAGTCGGACTTATGCCTTCATCTTTGCCTCGTTGAGTGTCCCAATAGATAGTTCTGGATCTGACTCTAGATGTGTGCCTTCAGTTCGACCGCTCTGGGTCGTCATCTTGGGCAAGTGTAATGGGGCTCCCTTGTATCTCATTGTCCATGTTTGCATGTAATCAACAATAGTATGCATGTTTGACAAGATACATGCTCTCCTAGCACATCGCTGCTGCCAACCTTTGAGATGGACAACTGCCTTATCATGGTACCAAACTTGGAATACAACGCGCGCATGACTGTCTCAAGGGACAATACTTCATCCAGTATCGCCTTCTTCAACTCTACTTGGGCGGATGCTGTAACCAGTTCTCCTCCTTGCTTGGCCGTGTGTAACTCCTTAGCCATTCGCTCGTTCTCAACTATCAAGAAGCAAACACTCGAGCTAGTGTCTTCGGCATATGCTCTGGTAGCATTGGCCAATGCTGTTGGATGCTTGCGCACGTCAAACACGATCACTCATTCCTCAAATTGTGTAGGAGATATGTTGTCATCTGGAGTAGACACTGTGTGATTGCACAACTCTATGCTGCGACTCGTCGAATGATATTTTGTGCATCTCTCCTTCCGGATTGTCTCCAAGGATCTCAATATCTACTTGGTCGCTTGGGACTTGCTCAGCTTCCGAATCCGTTGAAGCTCGTGGGTCGACCTCTTGATGGTAAGGCATGAGGTCAATGTCTTTCTCTAACTCTTGCTGCTCCATATCCGTATCCATCTGCTCAAGTGCTTGTTCAATCTCTTGAGCGAAGTCCTGCTCGTGTGACTGCTCACCCTGTCTACTTGGTGCCAGTTGTTCTGATGAGTCTACTACCTGTACGGGCGCAGTTTCATCTATTTGTACATGGTGTGCCCCTCGATATACCTGTTTTTGCTGCGCTTCCTTCTCATGTCTGCGCAACTATTGTTCCTTCCGGAGTTGCTCCTTCAACTCATGCAACTCCTTCACTTTTTCCTCCATCCTCTGTTTTTCTCTTTGCCTTTGCGCAGTCTTCCTGTTGCGTTGTTGCCTCTTCACCTCTATTGCCAAAGCTACTTTTTGTACAAGTGGGTCTTTTCTGAACTTGCAACTTTGTTCTGCCTCCGCACTGTCGACAATCTTCCTCTTGCCTTTGTTGCGCACCGATATGTTTACCTCTGTTGCTGCTGGTGTTGGTGCTCTCCAGGATGTTGCTTCACGTTGCGTTGCTAACCATGCCATAGCAATGCCGACCGGTTCATTGGGCCTGGAGAAGCTGTAACAATATCTCCATGGGTCTTCCTCCGCCCAATGACATGCCCCATGGATCCACTAAAATTGTACTCTCGCGCAATGATCTTTCACAATACAATGCGGGTCATACAAATTGAAGCTTCAGACATTGAAAGGATATTTCTTGATCTCTTCTGTTTCGACATCCACATGCTTGAGGTTCCGTATCTCGTACAACCTGATCCGCAATGCAAGAGTGGGCCAAGGTGCCTTCTTCTTTCGGTGCAGTGTAGCTGCCAGTCCTGCTGAGATGTGGTATGATACTTCTTGCATGACGAGCTTGTCCATGGCAAACTTCGGCAAAACATGCAGAGGCTTCTCCGCACTGTACATTCGTATGAAGGTGCTGGACGTTGAGGCATACCAATTCGCTATGTCGATTAGTGCCTCCATTGCTGCCTTTGACATGCACGGTGGATCCTGGTCAAATATCATCTTGTACACCGGGGTGACAAAATGATCTGACAGTTGTGTGATGACTCTTCTGAAGTTGCATTCGGAAAACCGTTTACACTAAGTGTTCACAGAGGTTTCCGCCAATGTCCATGCCCACTTCATGCTCGGGAACTGTTGACGGGCACAGATTGCATCTAAGATGTAAGCAAACATGTAGATTTTTGCTTGCTGACCTTTGGGCGGCTGCCGAGCTCTTGTGACTTGTTCCTTCAGCCTGTGAGTCAACATGTCGGGCCAGTTGCATGCTTTTCCTTCACTGGCCAGTTGGTCCAATGCGATCACCCAACTCTGCGGGAAGGTCTTCGTGCTCTCTTGGCCATACAAGCGACATGCAAAGATGACCAAGTATTGATACGCCTTTCGCTGTAACTTCGTCTTGTAAATCTGGTTGGGTGTCATCCTGAATTAGGCTGGCTCCTTTACCTAGTTCTTCAAGATATCCCTGGAGTTGGCATTGCTGCTGGGTACGCTGAAGGGTGTCTCTATGGTGATCACTGGCTTCGACAAATGGTACATCTGCTGATAATCCTATGCCCTGAAGGTAGCAATCTTCGTCCCGTTGACACTGCTCAATGTCATCGTCTCGGGATCAGTGTGCGAGACGATCCAACGTATCATGTTCGTGCATGGGAATGCGAGATACCTGCATTCAATCCGGTACAAGCCAGACTTGTGAATGTTCAGATAGACTTGGCGGTCTTCGAGATCTTCCCCAAATGTGCCTGAGAATGCATCATTGACGTCATTCCATTTCAGCGCGATGTCTTTGTCTACGATAAGCTTGGTGTCTTCATACATCGGCAAACTCGTAGAAACTTGCTCAACCGCTGCTCTAGTTGCGCTTCCGTCCATGTCCTTTGACCTTGCTCTCTTGGAGGCCATTGATCCTGAACTACTGAGAGACGGACAAACACCTACTGTATTTGCAGACATGGCGACATGCATGGCAAGAAATCTGTCAGTTAAAACCAAAGCAAACTTGAGGGATGACATGCGACATACTTGGGGACTGACTGGCAAGGATTGCGCAATTTTCACTGGGAGGCTGGGAGACTGACTGTCAGAACTATGAAAAAGGCAGTTCGGACTGTTGGGAGGCAGGTTGACTGCTGGAATTGCGCAATGCGCAATCAAACTGGCCTACTGGTTGTTGAGATCGTGCAATGCGCAATTTCAACTGGCAAGTGATGTAGGCCTAAGGACTGCATTGCGCAATTTTTTGGGCCTGTAGTCACTGCCTCTCAGGATTGCGCAAGGCAAGACTAGAGGGTAGTCATTGGCCAGAATTGCGCATTTTCTAGGAGGAAGGCAAAGCCTTCCCTCTCAGAATTGCGCAATGTTGTCTAGGTGAGGCAGAGTTTGGACCAAGGTTGCCCAGACCCGTCGACGGGCAACTGAAAGCAAATGAAGATGTGAATGCATGGCGATGTTGAGTGTAAGCAGGAGTGAATGATCATGCATGCAAATAGTGAATGCAAGATTCAGAAAACGGAACAACATGCATGTGTGTGAAACGAGTCGCTGAATTGGCAATTGTTTGTGCAAAAGTGTCATGCATGCGACAACAGTGAGATGCAAATGAAAACTGAAACGGTGCTTGTACAGGCTAAAATGCATGCAAACGACAACAAGCATTCATAGAAATCAAGCAGACAACACTCACACAAGCCAAAACACAAAAAGTGACAGAAATGTTGCAAAAGACAAGTTAAGCTGACTTACCCGGAAATAGTTGAGCTGGATGTGTCGAAGATTCCTGGATGTGCTGTGGGATGTCAAAGCTCCAAATCGATGTGAAGAAGGAGCTTTGAAGCGTCGAATAAATATGTTTGAGGCTCATGACGCGCATGCCACAAATCTAGGAAAAAGCGACACTTGGAGGAAACTTTCAAAAACGATCTTTGCATATAACCTCCAATTGCTAAAAATAGCTCCCTAAAATCTAGGGATTCTTTTTGCATGTTGCTTTTTGCTATTTTGGGAAAAAGCAACCCATGCATGCAAGTCAAGTTTTCTTAGTCTCGGGTGCAACCGGTTAACCTGAAGGCACATGCAACAGCTTGCTTGACTGAGGGAGATTTTTGCGCAATTTCTGGGAGGAAATTGGGCTGACTGTCCAGAGGGATTGCACAATTTCTGGGAGGAGCTGCTGACTATTGCCCAAAATTGCGCAATTTCTGGGCTTCGCTGCACTGTTGGGCTAGATTGCGCAGTTTCTACTGGGAAGACTGCTTGACAGGATTGCGCAGTTTCTGGGCCCAGTAGGCTGCCAATCAAATTTGCGCAATTTCTGGAGGGAAGGGTGGTTCCCCTCCAGAATTGCGCAATTTCTTGAGGGAGCTGCTCAGGCAGCAGCTAGCCCAAGTCCAGGATGGCAACTTGTGAGGAGAGTGAAGCAAGCTATCATGCACAGGCTGGCAAGCTGCTGAAAAACCAATGAAGCTCATGTACTTGACAATGCAAGACATGCAACTGAGGATGGTTAGTAGGGAGGCTCCAAAACAAAGCTAAGGCAAAATTTTGGTGGGTGGTTGTAGTTGCTACAACAGTCAGTAAATCCAAATCAAGATCCTCATCCGAATCAAACTCTGCTCGATGACTCTTCACTACCCAATCTGATGTTGGATCAATATCTTCCAACACAATGGGATTTGAATCAGGTCTTTTGTTCAGCAATTGGTTGCGTTTGAGCCAGAGGTTGTATTGGACATAAACTAGATCATTTAAGAATTTTTGATCCAAACGGTTTCTCTTCTTCGTATGAATTCTCTCAAAGACAAGCCAATTGCGCTCACACCCAGTAGCATTGCAAGTTTGACTCAAAATACGAATTGCAAACCTCTGCAATTGAGGACAATGGCTACCAAAAGCCTCCCACCATTCCGCTGCAAAAAACATAGTAGTGTAATGAGTTAGCTCAACAAATTATATCTAACTTTCAAACTATAGACAATTTAACAAAATAAGAATTTGAAAATTGAAATTTTTGTTTACCTTGCCATCTTCTTCCCTTGCAATCTTTGCTAGGTTCTTGCCAAAGGTATCTGTGGCTTTTCTGAAACAAGTGACTTGTCAGTGTATCTCCAGCTGATCACTCTCCAATGGGATCATGCAATCGGTGCAGTCAATCAATCCATCTCTAACCTCCCCACCTAAAGCCCTTGCCTCCAAAACTTTATAATGATATCGTGGGTTCAAAAAATACCCAGCGGCATGTATAGGGCAATGGAGTTGATTGTTCCATCTTTCATCAATGATTGCCCAAATGAGCCCATACTTGGCCACTCTATCCTTGTATGCCCTCTTTATTTGCTCCTTTGCTTGACCCATAGCCTCATAAATGAAGCCCATAGCCAATCTTTCCCCATCCACCAGCCACAACACCTTAACTAGTGGCTCAACAACCTTCGCAATCTCTGCTGCTGTTTTCCAAAATATTTCTTCCTTAACTTTCTTTTTCAAATCTTTGCCCTCCTGTTTGTTAGAAGACTGGTTTTGATTCCAATCATCACTGGGAAACATCTTTTGCAAGTTTCTATGTTGGGAAAACATAGATTGCAATGTCAAAAAATGAGTTGCAAATCTAGTGATGACAGGGCTAATAATATCTCTGCCCCCCTGTGTGTCTCCTCCTTTGGCTCAAAATCCATGAATGATTGTAGATAATTTTTTATGCTTTTGGCATGCTCTACAGTGTTCTTGACCCAATCTAATTTGCCAATATCCTCAAGCATGAGGCCTATGCAATGTACAGCACGTGGGGTCCAAAAGATGGTTTTGTGTTTTTCCTTTAACAGTTTACCAACAAGAACATAGTTAGAGGAATTATCTGTGATGACTTGAACAACATTAGCCAACACCACCTCCTCAGGTCCAAAAGATGGTTTTGTGTTTTTCCTTTAACAGTTTACCAACAAGAACATAGTTAGAGGAATTATCTGTGATGACTTGAACAACATTAGCCAACACCACCTCCTCAACATCTCATCCAATAGCTAAAACAACAATTGTCCATCTTTCATCCTATAAGATGCATCAATTGATTTTAGAAACATGGTTCCCTGTAGGCAAAATATAAGAAAGTTTATGATGGTATGGTTCCTTTGATCAGTCCATCCATCTGACATGATGGTACATCCTGTTTTTGCCCATGAGTTTTTGAAATCTTTTAAATACTCATTAATGGAGGAAATTTCTTCTTGCAAACAAGGCCCCCTTAACATATGCATAGTAGGGCCTTTGAAGCCCTTTCCAGCAGCAAATATGGCATCAAACATAGGCTCATAATATGGTGAACGGGAAGCATTGAAGGGGATATCAACATCATACCACCATCTAGATATGTAATCACAAGCAGTCTCCTTCAATTCTTTCTTCCAATGGTCATCTAAAGTGCGCTGCAAAGTTCTACTCGCTTGAGGACCATGTGCATCTGATGGGGTGGAGGGTGTGACAGTGAAATAATTTTTGATATTCATATCACCCTTCTTTTTCATTTTACCCTTACCCTTTTTTTCTTGCATGGACTCCAAAGAGGGAGGAACATAGCAGAAGGGGTTGGATGCATTAGTACAAGGGATATAAGGAGAGCCCTCAAAATCAAAATGGGGGTTGGTAGCCATCATTTGTTGTATACTCCTCTTCCTCCCAATTTCAGCTTCGATTTCTTTTTGCCTAGCTTTTTCTTCCTGAAACTTCTCAAAGCTATTTAACAACTCCTTCCTAATCTCCCCATTTTTTGGTGATTCACATGTATTTTGGCCTCTAATACCTACTAAGTGTTGTTTCAGCCTATGAATGCCCACATGACCCTCCTTAATTTTTCTATGGCAAAATTTGCAATGCATTTGATTATTGACCCTTTCAGCGTATGCCCAAGCAAAATCTTTCACTCTAGGAGCCATTTTTTGACTTGGAAATGAAAGGAAAAAAATATGAAAATGAAAACAAAAAAATAGCATATCTTCAATATTCATTTCTTTTACAAAAAACACTCTTTTCAATTTCCAGATTTGCACAAAAAAATAAATAAGCAAAAACAGATTTTAGAAGTGAAAAAAATACCTCTAGGCACAAACCACCTCCTCAATGTTGCTCCAACAAGTAAACTCCTCAATGCTGCTCCAATGGCTGCTCAAGAAGCTCTTCACTATTGCTCCAATGCTTGCCTAAGACTCCTCATTGTTGCTCTTCACAACTCTTCACAAACTCCTCACAAATTCTCACACAAATGTAATGAGATAGCTGTGAGGAAATGAGAGGGGTTGGGTAGCTTTTATAGGGTTTGGGAGAGGTAAATGGACCTCAAAATAACCCTAAGCCAAATTAGAATTGGCTGTGGGGTCCCTTTTTCCCTCAAAAAAGATCTGCAGGCTGCTTTTCAGCCACGGTGACTGAGCTGACTGAGTTAGCTCGGGGTCGGCCGAGCTGGCCAGGTTGTTACCGAGCTGGCCGAGTCGGTCACCGGCGCGGCCGGGTTGTGGCCAACTCGGTAACAACCCAGCCAGCCGAACCATTTCGGCCACCGAGCCGACCCGGCCAGGCATTGGCTCTGTTTGGCTCGACTGTTTCAGTTTTGAGCTAGTTGTTTTGTAAAACACTGATCAAGTCTCAACATCCTAGGTCTATTACATAGCTTTATGTATCATGCTAGCGACATTTTTACAATATCCACGTAGGGCTATGGAATCTAATGACAATATAGAAAATGATGAGAAGAAGAAGATAAAGTTAAAAAAACTCTAATGATATATGAACTCTGATGGTACATGAAGCCCTTGACATATCCTCGGGCATGGAGTCGTAAATTTTTTTAAGGTGCAACTTTAATGGTCAACAGGTCTCGTTGATAAAAATGGTCTTGTGCGTTGATTCCTCCACTTTTTCCACTCTGAAAGCATTGAGATGAATGACAAACAATATAATGATCCAATATGGATCCCTCTAGGTATCTAGGGCTAGGATTACATTTTTGGCTTTTCTTGAAATTGTGCTAAATAACAATTTTACTTGATGTATTATTTTCGTCTTAGTTGGGGTTGCATTTAATAATTTGAAAAAGTAAAAATCTAACATTGATTGCATGGTGAAACCCTATAATTAGCATTTAGATCATCTATTTCGTTGTTGTTTTGTGCATGTTTTAGCCATAAAAAACTCACTTGCATACTCTAAACCTTGCATGCATAAGTGATAGCCTTGTCACTTTATTGATATATGCTTAAAAGGCTATTTCTTCTAGATGTTATATGACATTACATGCCATATCATTGTACATCTCTCAAACCCTAACTTATAACACCTTGCTAATCTAATAGGTCCAAGGAAAGGGTACTTGAACCATGGTAAAGACAATCTTAGTGTTCTAGACTCCACTAATAATTTTTTCCCAGTTATTAGACCTTGCATCACCTTAAATCCTTATTGTTGAATATCATTAGGTGATCCTTATAGGGAAGTCTCCCTTGTGGTATTTAATTCACCACTAAATTGTTGGAGCAAGACGATTGAGGTAACAAGGGTGGCTGATCTCTTGTTGCCATAAAGTTTAGATTTGCCTAGTGGAGCTTTGCACTAGGCCTGCTAGATTTTGTGTTAACAAGGCTTTTAGCTTAAGTGAGAAATAAAGCATTGGATTCCTCATATAAATAGAGGAACCACTCCCTCATTTTTGTCATTAATACTTGTGGAGATTTGTTACTATTTGTCTACTTCTACTCTTACATAATCTGCTATGGATGAATGACTTGTGCACTATCTTGAAGATATGATCTGTAGATGCTTTTTCAAATTTTGAAGGTTGATCCATGGCTAGTGTCTCATTACTGAACATTGGTTTACCACGTGTTCTTTAGAAATCTTTGTGGGTTTCTTTATTGAATATATGAAGTGTTAGTGTGCTTATCAAGTGGTGAAAGTACATGTTTTCCTTGTATTTTTCTTATATTGACCTTGTCTTGAAAACCATAGGAATGATTCTAGTAGAGGATCCTCCCTTGAAATAATTCTTTTAGAATCTAGGGTTTGTAGTGGACTACCCTAGGGTTTATCCAAAGTCCATTTTTCATTTTCTTTCAAGAAAGTTCATGGTTATACTCCATAAGCCCCAAAACTATAGTAGGATCTAGTTTTAACTGTCATTAGTAAATTTCTAAAATCAAACTCAACCTTTTCTTTTATTGTTTTAGGGTTAGATAAGGGTTTATGTGCAAATATTTTGAATTTTTAGGTATAAATAGGCTAGACATCTAGTGTTAGTTAGCATTTAATTATCAAAAATATATTTTGTTGTCATTCATTGCATTGCTAATTGAATTTTTGGCCCTCTAGAGCTTGATGTCTTGCATTGTTAGGGTTGTTATGTGCCCTTTATGTTTCATAAAATGTTTTTTTGTAAAACCCTAGTTCAACTTGCATTTTCAGCCCTAGTTTATTGTATGCTTACTTGTATAGAGCGCCGAATTATTTCTGCTATTCTAACTTGATATATTGCTAAATATTGTCATCTTTCACACAAGTTTTACACATCCATAGCTTCTCTTTAATTTATAATGTTTTGGTTACTCACTTGGCCTACCTTCACTTTACAAATGCCACAAGTTATCTTAGATACTTAGCTCACATAATTTTGGAAATTGCGTTGATTAAACCACATTGTTTCATTTGGAATTATTAATTTAGTGGTGGTATGTTTGAGTAACTAACATAGTATGCTGTGTTACCACTCAAACTAGCAGGGGTCTTAGGAGGGAATCCTAAAGGGACAATTGCTAGGTCAAGGGCAACAATCGAGCAATAGCCCACTGTCACCTCAACTGAAGCTCACTACTCTTTACGAACTTTCACCGATGGGAGGAGACTTGGTATGATAAGGATCACAAAGATGAATAGATCAAAGAGAGGATGAAGGGTGATCCTAGAAGCCTATTCACAAGAGAGGCTCAAGATTATGGCTTGATTATCTTGGAAGACAAGATGGAAGGTTCTCTAGGAAGGGCTTGGGGAGAATTTCAAGGGTTAGGTTTTGAGTATGTGTCTTATAAATGAGATCCCTAGGCCCTAGAATTCTTGTGGAAACTTGAGTTCCAGGTGATTTTTGAAGAATTAACCTTGATAATGCATGGGACCACATAGGACCAAGTGGACTCGAGGTTAGGTCAAGAGGATAGGATTTAGCAACCAATGATATACTTGACCTAATTAGGGAGGTGAAAGGGATCAAGGAATGAATTTTCAATGAAAGACAATAAAAGGATCCCAGTGAGGTTTCTAGCCTAAGGGAAACCAAGGGCAAGAATTGATCTTCGAGCTAGGGCTTGCGATATCTCAATATCCCACTGCCAGAATCTCATGAAATTTGGAGGGCTTCTTGGGGACACACCAACGCAGTTGTGGACCAAAAATCGAACTATTTGGATGACTAGATTGTGAGATAATTGATGCCCTAGGTGGGCTATGCAGGCTAGGCCTAGAAAAGGAGGGGAAGGTGAAAGAAATAAGCTTTAAAGTGATCACCAGAGGAGGACGAGTGCTTTGTCCTTTGGGAGAGATGGATTCATGGAAGATTTAGAGTTTGGATTGATTTCCACTTGTCAAGGAGGCCTAAAAGACAAGTCTGTTGGGCATTAGGGCTTAATGGAAGTTGCTTCAAGGTCATTTACACTTCGTTCAACAATATTTGGTGACTTTTCAAGACAAGGATGTCTCTAGGAACATTCATTCATTCAAACATGACCCAATCATGATACAACACTATTTAGAGATATAATTTCCACAATTTCGTTCCAAGAATAATAACAAATTAACCCTAGAATAGAGAAAAGCCCGATATCATGAATGCAACAAAATAAAGAATCAAAATAACATTAACATAGTACTTACATGTAAGAAGAATATATCCAATCACCAGGATATGCCAATCATAGAAGCTCCAAGACAAAGAAGAATATCCAAACCTCGAAATTCATCCATTCACCCAAAAAGTGTCATACTCAAAAGAAAGGAAATTCTCACAAGAAGATATGTTAAAATTGGCAACTAGGGCCAAACTCCATGTGGGTCTACTTATTTATGGCAACTGATATTTTTCTTGGATTCCTCTCGTTGAGAGGTGTAGGATTGATCTAAAGATCATCCGATTCCGACATGTATTCATGGAGATATGAATTTATTTGTGTTATGGGACAATTCGTCAAGGTTGGCCAGCAACCAAATTGCCCCCACTTGTCCTCCACGTTTTAGTATAAATAGAGGTGGCCTTCAAGTCACTTTCAAACACACTCTTGTGATCTCTCTTCATTTTGTTTTGGGTTTGATGAAGAAGAGATCTAGAGGAGTGCTCTAGGATATACACTGGCCTAATGATGCCCTAATCCGCAGTAAAGGGAAGAAGCCTAATGATGCCCTAACGCTGCCATGAAGTGCCCTAGACGTGGAAGAAAAAGGGTCTTCTTGAAGATCCTACGCTGCCCTAATTTTCAGTCAATGAAGCAAGTCCTTAACGTAGTCTTGCAAGTAGTCATGGAAGAATTTAATACGCTATTATGGAAGGATGCCTTGGAATCTAATATGTTGCCTTAGAGGATGCCCTAAACTCTAACACAGTCATGGAAGAAGCCCTAACGTAGTCAAGGAAGAAGGCTTCCATATCACAACAAGCAAGTGACCTAAACGCAGGTCTAACACTACTATTCTTAAGTAACCTAAACATTGTCATAACTGTAGAGAAAGAAGTCACCTAGAACGCAGTCAATGAGGGTTTCATAGGCAGCAAAATGATGCATGCATTCGTTGTAAAGAAGGGGCCTCGAGAAGCCCTAACCGCAGTCTAATCAAGTGTCACAAGTTGGTGCCCTAGATGAAGTCAAGGAAGAGATGTATACGCAGTCCATGGAGGGATCTAAGCCGCAGTCCTCAAGGGCTATCAAGGAGCCTTAACGCAACCTTCTAGTCTGCTGTTCAATGATGCCCTAATCCGCATTTAGTAAAGATCCTAATCTGCAGTTATACATGGTTCAGACAAAGTCCTAAATACTATTGATGAAGGTCCTTATACTCAGCCTGAAGTAGCCACTATTTGCTGTCCTAAAGAAGCACTCATTGACAGTTACGCTCACAACAAAGGTGGCTGTAAGCATTAAGATACATGCTTGCTGTAGGTAACTATGTGATGAAGGGAGCTGGTATAATCATGCCCTAAGGTTTGATAAGCCACAACTTTACTGTAAAGGAAAGGGTTGAAGTTTGCTCCTTAGTGTTAATGATTTTACTTTTTCAGAATTGCTATGTGCTAGGCCATAGGCCATAGCATCATAGCAAGGGTTTATGAAGAGCTGATCCATTGAGATTAGTGCACTCATTAGATCAACTTCATAGCACAGTGAAGAGCACCATAGTGGATTAGTGCAACATGATGAGATGCAACATAGGGGATTAGTGCAACATGATGAGATGCAGCATGGTGATAGATGCAACATGATGAATGCAACATGTTGGTTGCAGCATGGTGATGGGTGCAGCATGGTGATGAAATCACCTTGAAAGAATGTTTGCCTTCACCCGAGTTTGGAATTGCTGTCCATGTCCTCAGATCTGCAACCTCTTTATGTCATCTTCATGGTGAAGATCTCTGCTCTTATTTTGACAAGTCAAAGTGTTGACTTCTGATGTATATGTACTATCTCTCTCTCTCTGCTGAACTATTGAAGAATATAAGAAGAATTGATCAAGGGTTTCCCCACATTGGGGTTTGTCCCTGGCTGGCGCCATATCTTGTGTCATCTTGTCTTGGCTTGTCTTCTGCGATTTATGTTTATGTTCTATCTGCATTTTACTATCATGCTAAATGTGATTGCTAATCTGGAATTGATATTAAGCTAATATGGAAAATTGAAGTAAATTTGCTCTCAGCATAGAACATACCTAAAAATTAAAATTAATAAGATATGATCCAATCCAAGTGATGATGCTAAAATGAATTCACATCACTTGTATTTATACACTTCTAATGAGTTTGATTTAGCTAATTAGGCATACATTAGCCCCTACAATAAAATAATGTGCAAAATAACTAACTTTTGGTGACAAGCCCACCAAACTAGCTCATAAACAAAAGAATAAGCCTCTCAAGAGGTTGAATAATGACCAATACATGTCATTGGGCCCTGGAGAAAGCCTAATGGAGTCCATATGTACCATAATGTGTAGTTGAACTCCCAAAAGCAGTGGACAAGGGGTTGGCCCGTTGTAATAACTTGTGGTGCTCCAAATGACATGTGGGGGCACACAAGTGTCCTCATGGGTCTACAAACAAATTGGAGATGCCTGTAGATTGCTTGGAAGGGCTAGGATGATGGTGTAGGTGATGCCACATCGTTGTGCAAGTCCTGGATCATCTGCCAAATGTATGTGCAACTTTGGGGCTAGTTGGGCATGATGGATCAGGTGCATCTTCCTTGTCTAATAAGTGAACCACAAACAATATCTGAATGATTGTGGGGATCCATGGAGTGTTGTATGTTGTTGTGGAGGCCCATGGCTCTCTACACAGACCCTACATGTGCCAATATAGCCATCTGAGGTCAAGACACCGTATAGGGAGACCAAACCCAAATGGAAACCACTTGCAATCTTGCATATGATCCAATGCGTCCCAGTGCCTTCCAACACACTAAGTCATTAAAGAAATCAAGTAAAAGAGTTTTTAAACCATGGATAACAAGTGATCACTTCATAATGGAATGCCCTTCCATAATGGGCTTTGGCATGTGCTAATGTCTCCCAACTCCAAATAGGGTTAACCATGCATCCTATTAGGTGGTTTCTACCTCTGAAGGGGGTGGTATGTCTGTTGTACATCCTTCAAATGGTGTTATGTGACATAATGATGGAATGGAGTAGGGAATGAAAGGGGGCAACTGGATCACATGCCATGGGACAAGGGTAGCTAATAAAAGGGAAGCCCACACTTGGGTAAATAATGTGTAGGAGGGAGCAATCGTGGTGCATGAGTTAACCCGGCCTTGATTTTTCCACCCTTCTTCATATGCCTTTTGCCTTTTATGATTTTCTTTGGTTAACAGCTCGGGGCTCTAGGTAATGAGAGCATGATGCGTAAAATATAGTAGTGGATGCCCCCTTATAAGGTGGGGCAGTTCATCCCCCACTGGGGATTGGGACAATTATGGTTTCTTGAATGATAAAGGAGGCTCATTAAGGGCCATGTAGGAACCAGGGTGATGGCCATGGAATGGGGTAGAGCTCATGTTATGGCTTTTGCCCACGTGCTAAGTGCTTTTGTCCCGACCATCTTTTGCATTTTGTGGTACAATTTCCTGTTGAATGTGGCCAATTATGCTTTTTCTTTTTCTTTTCGCTGCATCAACCTTCGGGCATCATTCCAGGCCTGACCCAAGATGTGGGGCAAGGGGAGGGGGTGGCTGACCCTATGTGGACCTAGTGGAGGAATGTGGACCCAGGTCGGACGAGAGATGATTGGGGTGTAATGAGCAGAAGGGGAGTAATATATGTGAATTGGGGAGCGGGACCACGCAACGAAAATTAGTGTTTCCCATGTAGTACCATCCCTAAAACCAATAGGTTAGTAAAAGAGATCCCACAGGACTAGGGTGCAAGGTTAACATCTCAAAAGAGACCTAGGGGACAAGAGCACAAACCTAGACCACTCTTTCTGCTAAATCCCCCCATTAATCCATGCCCAAAGTTTCCATGATAAATAAACTAGAATACTCAATTATCAAATAACAAGGCATACCTTTAGGTTTGGGAGGCCCACCTTTAAAAATACAATCATGACAGATGGGTGAGGGACCACATGGCTGGCTCAGGTAGGGAGAAATGGCACATCGAGCTAGTTGGTGGCTGCAAGGGGCTGCTGGTTGCCGGTTGAGGACCTAGGGATATCACCCACAAAATGGTGGGTAACAGGCTGTCAACTTGATCCCATCTTGTTATAGGATTCCTTGAAGTCCACAAAATGGTGGGTAACATGCTGTCAACTTGATCCCATCTTGTTATAGGATTCCTTGAAGTTGCTAGAGAGGTTTCCCTTTTGTTGGACTGCATTCTTCACTAAAACAAGGGAAGTGATTGCTAATGTGAATGTGGTAACACTTCCATGTTACAATTGTCTATGCCCTTGTGATAGGCTTTGCACAAAGGTGTGAGATTTTGTGGTAACAAGAGAAATACAATCTCTTTAGATGTTAAAAAGTAAACTCTGTTATTTTGTCTTTTGCCTCTTTCCTTTTCAAACTTGTTCTGTCAAATTTGAATGTGGTATGTCTTCTATACTTAATTTTATAAACTATTTCTCTATTTTGGCTTAACTTGTATTAAATCATACTAAATTGGATTATGTGGTCTTATGTTGCATAAGGTGGTGCTTTGGATGATTTGCTGACTACATGTGAAATGACCAAATATATGTAATGGAAACTCAATCAAAGATTCTCTTGGCAGGTACATCTTTATGGGACATCTCTTGGAGGATTTCTAGCCCAACTTTTTACGCAATATCGCCCAAGACGGGTCAAATCTTTGGTGCTCTCCAATACTTTTCTGGAAACTCGTCCTTTTGCAGATGAAATGCCTTGGTCTTCGTTGTAAGTTCTGTTATAAACAGTTCTTAACTGTACTTGGTAATCATATCAAGATGGAATGTTATCCTGTAGCTTATACTGACCTTTTGTAGCAATTATTTTTTCTTGAAACTATGTTTCTAATAACCTGCCAAATCCATATTATAAAAACATAGGACTTCACTGACAATACTGACATGTTTAGCTTTCTATGTCTCTTGTAAACTGCCAAATCCATAGTATATACCATTGTCATAGCTGCACAAACTAGCAGTTTTGTTGATAACATGAGACCAGAAAATAGTGATTTATTCAGAGGTGTCAGATGGAATAATTTCATCTTTCTTGTGTACTATCTGCCAACTTTTATCAGTGACTGGAAGTAATCTTTTGTTCAATAACAATCTAGTATGGACACATTATTATCAACGGTTTCCTGAACATATTAATTGCACTTGTTTTGATCCCCTACAAGTTTTCTAAGAATGTCTTTTAACATTTATGAAGATGCTAGATGTCTGAAAGCATTGTGCTTGTTATTTTGTGCCATATCAGAATTTTATCAATATACATCGCTTATAATTTAAACATATTAAAACTACTGTAATTGGCAATTGCATGACAAGTGTCTATATTTTTTTTATGTGCATTACATATGTGAGTGATTATTTCACACACTGGCTTATGCTTATTGTACTTTGATGTGTTTGAGTTATTGGAGTTATCCTAATTTCTAATGAGTTAGTGTAACTCATCAGATAATATTACCTTTTGGAGCTGTGCTTCATGTGAATATTTGGTGTTCATTGTATGTATGCAGGTTTATTATGCTTTATTGTGTATTATGTTCATTAAATAATCCTTGGCCAATAAATGATTGTGAAAGCAATTCTACATGTACTTTAAAAAATGAATATTTATTCATGAAAAGAGAATTTTCCACTCCATGTTCCTCCAGGTTGAAATCACGATGTCTAGTATAAAGTGTCCCTTGTACAATTCTTGTTTGCTCCTATCAAACAATCTTTCTAATCACATCCTAGACAAGAAGAGGCATTTCCTTAGCTAGGACCTTATAAGAAACACTAAGATAATAAGTCCCCACCCACGAAAGTCTCACTAGCTACACTAAATCGATAATGGTTGGGAGGATTCTTTAGGGCTGTCACATTTATTATGTTCCTTGCAAGTTTCCTATTGGGCCTACTTTTAGTGTTTGGAACAGATCTCGCATACCTATTTATGGTTGAAGTATGATGGAGAGAGGGGTTTGTTGTTGGTGCCCTACGATGTTTGTATCATGCCCAAGGATGAGGGCAGGCTATCATGTCCCCATTTTTATTTTCCTCTATAGTACAGCCAAAGTGGATTTCCAGGGCACGGGATGGCCAGGTTAGAGGAGTAGGATTATGTCACCAAGAATCTCGGGGGAGCTTTGAGGACTTTTTAAGGGATTCGATGGTATTTGCGTGGCTTATTCTGCCATCTGCACAACTTGCCTTTCGTTTCGTCGCATTCCGACAACTTAAAAAAACGGGGTTATCACTGTTGAAAAGTGTAACTAGGTTCGATCTTCATAATGACATGTGTAATTGTGATTTTATGTAATTGATGTAAAGAAGAAAAATAAAATTATTATTGTAATACTTGTCTCATGGGTTTCATGAGCAAAGAATTTTATTTTTAGTGATAGCTCTTGTTGACCCTGCCGCCTATTCCTACCTAAAAATTAGTGAGAAAAACCTTCAACCTCACAAGGTGTGGTTGGTGGCAGAGAACTCAGAGAAGGGGCTGTCACACTAATCCCGACTCTCTCCGCCTAAGCTATCTCTAAGGGGGGTGTTCCCTAATGAAAAGTTAAAGTTAAAAGATGTGAGTTTTTAGGAGAGTGTTACAGTGCAAGCATATTAATTTTCAGGATTTATGAGCAAATATGATGTGCGCAACTTGAAATAACAATGCCTATGACAAAAACCATAAAACCAGTGCCTTATAAGGAATTTGCTCAAAGTAAAATGCAATGCTCTCAAAAGAGAAAACAAAGTAACCTTGAAATATAAACAAAAATTGTTAGCACAAGATTTGTAAGATACAAAATGCTTTTGAGATAGTCAACTTTATAAATCAAAACATGTGAAACATATCTTGCCAAAACCCAACAATTAGTAATTAACTTGGAAATGTAAAAGAAAGGAAGTGCTAAACCAAGACATCAATACGCAATTAGACTTGATGCATGAAAATAAAACACTTGTTTGAAAGGACTACAATACTTGCTTTTGGAATAGACTTTGCATATGAAAACGCAAACCATTAAGAGACAAAAAAAGTAAATATAATGGAAAGTGCTCTTGGTTAATTTTATTAATTATCTCTACAACAAGATTACAATTTAACTTTTCAATCCTCAAACTTCACCCTCGCCCAAAGATATGGATCTCATAGTAAGGAGTCAATAGAGGAGTAAAGGGTCCCTAAGATGTCTACTTCAACCAACTTATGTTGGAAGTAAAATTTTAATGAGGCTTGGGGCCTTCCTATACTAAAATTCCTAAATAAAATGCATGTAAGTTTTTTTCCGCAAAAGAGAGATAGATTTGCAATGCTTGAAAATGAAATATTGTTCAACATAAGTTGCAATTATAACCTCAATTGGAGGAATAAAATTAGCTTACAAGTGTTGTATCTGTCTCATCAATGAATTAAAATGATACAAGTAATTTGCTTGAATCTAAAATTTGTTTCAAATAGACTGGCAATAAATTGCCCCAATATTCAAGATAACAATGTAGCATAAAAATGAAGCATGTATTCACGTGCTCATGAAACAATTTACTAAGGTAAATGGTAACGAATCAAAGTTTGTTAGGAAGATAAAATGCTTGCATGTAAAGGATGAATTGCCCAAAGTAAAGTGTAAGCTTGTAGCTCCAAGCAACAATGAGATAGAAAATGTAAAGCTCAAATGAAATTGTAACAAACTTTAACTTAAAAATTAAATGTGATAGTGAGGTTGTGTTAATTACCAATTAAAGCATGCAAGTAAATGAGGTGTGAAAGTTTAAACCATGCAAATGCCAATCCACCTAAGAGAAGCCTCCCTCTAAATGGGGAGATAGGATACCATGGGAGAAATCCCAAGCTCCCACAAGCAAATTAGATCTTTTATTAATATTACAATGAGAAGAGTGCCCTTCAAAGTCCTCAACTAAACTTTGAGGAGAGTCTTCACAATAATTGCTTGAAACTTGGACACTAGAACTCCTTTCTTGAGAAAGTAATGACAAGATTTCAAAAAACTTATGCAAGGGAAACAAGGTGAAAATTTCCTCCAAATGCCCACGGCTTAGAGATGAAATGTTAAAATTTGATGACTAAAAAGTTTCCTACAATCCTAACCCAGTTTTAATTTCACCTTACCACTGCCATTCAGTTAAATGCCCTTTCCCATAAATATATATTTAACATATAGAATTCTGGAAATGAAATTTTAAGAATAAAACACATGGCACTGTCAACACATGCTGAAAATAAATACGGACATAAACAGACCAGCAACACACATAAAAATACACACAAATTTTTGGTCAACTTAGACCCAAGCAAAACCCCTTCAATTTTCTCTGTGGAAAACTTGTTAGAGAGTTCTTCAAATTTATTTATCTTTCAAGTTCAGGAAAAATACATTTGCAGACAAAACAAAACAACAAAATACAACTTATCTCTTCAGCCCAAAAATCCTTGGAAACTGTGCACACTTTGCCTCGATTTCCATGCCCACTTGAAGCTGAAAAATGTATTGTACGGATACAACTATACGGACTGTATTGTATGGATTCTGTATGCGCTGTGTGGATTTCCATACTACTGTACAAACTTTTTTTCCAATTATTATTATTATTATTTTCAAAAACTTTTCTAGAACGACGTGCAACTCACATCATTAAATGTTGTTCGTACTGTACCTTCTGATGTCTTCTATGCCTCGATTTCCGTGACCAACTTTGCCTAGAAATCACTCCTCCAGCTTGCTGCAACAAATTTCTCCTTCAGAACTTTTCTCCAGCTCTCAACCTCCTTTCTACAATCTGCTCATGAAGAATGAATGCAATCTCCCTTTTCTTTTCCCCTTTTTGTTTCCCTAAATGGCTTTTGGGCAACCCTAAGATCTAATGGCTCAGATTCATTTAGATCAAGGGATGAGAATAAATGTGCATTTAATTCTCACTTTCTATTTTTTAACTCACCCATTAAATAAAGTACACACATTGTACTTTATGTCTAAAGTCACTTTTCTTTTTATAATTTAACATTGACTTTACCACTTATACAGTCACTTTCACTTTATAAAGTCACACTTCGGAAAATAATTATTTTTGACACTTTTCCCTAGGTAGAGACTAACCCATGGGAAACCACTTGTCCAAGGTACATTAAAATTCAACACTCCCTCTTACTGAGAAAAGTGTTTCTCACCACACCCATCTTGTCCCTGAAATGGACATGCTTGCCTCTTGGCAAGGATTTCATGAGAACATCGACCATCTGCTCATCTGTTGATATATACTCTAGCTTCACTGCCCCCTTCTGAACATAGTCCCTGATGAAATGATATCTGATGTCAATGTGTTTTGACTTGTCATGAAACATTGGATTCTTCGTGAGTTTAATGCAACTCTGATTATCACTTTGAATAATCGTCGGTCTCAACTCTTGATCAAATAGGCCATACAACAACTTGTGAAGCCAAATGGCTTCACAACTAGCCTGGCTAGCAGCGATATACTCAGCCTCAGAAGAGCTCAAAGCCACTGACCTTTGCTTTCGACTGAACCACGACGCAACTGTTGAACCCAATCCGAAGCAACACCCTGAAGTGCTTTTCTTGTCAGAAGCACACTCTGCCCAATCTGAATCTATGTAACCTGCTAACCTCACTCCATCTCCCTGCCTATAGTCCAGACCATAATCAACAGTCCCCTGTACGTAACGAAGAATGTGCTTTGTAGCTACCCATTGCACCCTCATGGGCTCAACCATGAACTGGCTAAGTGTGTTCACTGCAAAGCATATATTTGGCTTAGTGTTGACTAGATACATCAAGGACCCAATAAGATGCCTATACAATGTGGGATCCACCAAACTAGAATCTGAAGCATGAAGCTTCTTCCAATTGGTGATCATAGGTGTAGACATGGGTCTACAATCTGCCATGTGAAATCTGCTCAACACATCCACAACATACTGCCCTGCCCCAGAAATATATGCCCCTCCTCCTGCCACACCTCAAGCCCCAAAAAGTAATGCATTAGCCCAATGTCCTTCATCTCAAACTCCATAACAAGATCCTCCTTGCAACCACTAATCAGTCTCTCTGCCCCAGTAATGAACAAGTCATCAACATACAACACAAGAATTAGCGGATCATCCCCTACAACAATGTAGTATAGGTTTGGATTTGCATCACTCTTCGTGAAACCCATCTGCTGCAAGTAAGTATCAATCCTCGAATTCCAATCTCTCGGAGCTTGGTTAAGTTCATAGAGTGCTCGCTTCAACCGGCATACATGGGTCTCCCGCCCAGGTACTTCAAAGCCCTGTGGCTGCTCAAGATACACCACCTCCTCTATAACTCCGTTCAGAAATGCGGTTTTCACATCCATTTGATGGATCTACCAACCCATTTATGCAACAATAGAAATAAGGGATTGGATAGAAGTGTACCAAGCTATGGGAGCGAAGGTCTTATCATAGTCAACTCCCTCTATCTGTGATAACCCTCTAGCCACAAACCTTGCCTTGAACTTCTCAATGCTGCCATCTGCAACATGCTTGATCTTGTAAAGCCACCTGGAAATCACAACTGACTTGCCCTCAGGCTTAGGCACCACTTCCCAGACATTGTTTTTAATGATAGAGGCATACTCCTCAACCATAACCTTTCTTCAACCTCCTGGCTGGTAACCTCCTCATAGCTAGTAGGCTCATAGTCAACAATGCTGGTAGCCTTGGCTACATAACTGCAAAACCGCTCAGGTGGCACACTCTTCTTGTTCACCCTCTTCAGAAGACCAACAGTCTCCGCTTCTTTCAAGGTGTCTTGAAGCCACTTGAGCCTCCTCTTCCCCATAGGGAACCTCATCCTCTGCCCCCCCAGTCTGGTGAACCTGAAGATCTGCCAACTGACCCTGGTGTGCTTGTACTAACACCTATCCTCGAAGAACCTGTACTGACACCTGTGCCTGTGTTAGCTATGTTGATTTGCGGTAACATTGGATGTGCTCTAGCCACGAAATTTGGTGGAGAGATTGGGGCACATGATATCTCCAATACCCAGAAAGGGTTTGGGCAGATTCTAAACAGATCAGGAGATATTAAAATAATTAATATTTTTAATGGAGTCCCTAAGTCTAAACTTAGGGAAAATAAAATATTAATGTGTATTAATATGAATTTGTGTTAGAATGGTCCAAAAGACATGGATCAAGCCAAATCTAATCTTAGCTGTTGATGAGGGACTTAATCTCGGCCGTTGAGATGTCAACAGGAAAAGTATAAGAGGAGGCTTGAGGGTCACTTGGAAAATACATCAAAGTGATCAGTCATTCTATTCTCTAGAGCGGGGTTTGCTAAGAGAGATAGAATCAGTGATCGGAGAGCAGTTGAGGGGCATTGAGTACAGTGAGACAGAGAGGTAGAGATAGTTGCAGCAGAGTAGCCTGAGAGAGAGACGTAGGAGCAGCCAGTGCTCACGTAGGGCCATGCAGACGCAACTAAGTGTTGCGTAAAGCACCAAAGAGGCCAGCGTCGCTGATGCAGAGGCTCAGAGAGCTGACGCGGGGCCTACTGGGGCTGACGTAGGCCAAGATAGGTTGACACAAGGCCAGTGCTGGGCTAGGAGAGGCTGACGCAGTCCAGATTGGGTAGATGCTGGGGTTTTTGGGGCAGATTGATGTTAAGTAGCTGCCGAAAGGATTATTCGGGGTTTCAGTTAGTAGATTTGTCAGAAACTGAGAGGTATTACTGCCAAGGAAATTCTCTGTTGGGCAGGCCAGTTTCGGCACCTAGATTGTACTCTGATATTGCTTAATAAGAAAACCCTCAGATAGCTGCATCGGTTTTCCCGCATTGGGTTTTTCCAGGGACATTAGTCCAAAAATAATGGTGTCATATGGTGTGTTTGTTCTTGTTTCTTTTAGTTGCTGATCTGTAATATGTTGAGCATGCCCTAGTGTTTATTTTCAGTATTTACATTGTAAATAACTTGTTAAGAAAAAATAACAAGTAGGTAGGAATAAATCAGATAAAGTGCATGGAGGGTTTCGAACTAAGTAAACTTAGAAACTTCAACAAGCTGAAGTGCCATGTGAACTTTGTACTAGTGGGCTCCCTAAAGAACTGCTCGGTGAACTCGCCACTGGTGCCCCAGATGTCACTTACACTGAAGTACCTCCTGTACCAGTCGATCTAGAACCCTGAGGTCCTGCTCCCTGTACTTGACCTCCCTACTGAGGAGAAGTCTGTGACTCTCTCTCATCATACTCCCGTGATCTCCGATAGGCCCTCTCCTCCTCAAACTTCACATCCCTCCTAATCACCACTCTTCGTTTATAGGGAATGAAGATTCGATAGGCCTTCGAAGTCTCGCTGTAACCCATAAAGATACCCTTTTCTACCATGGGTTCCAACTTCGTCCTCTACTCCTTGGGGATATAAAAATATGTGAGACATCCAAAGATACGAAGATGTCCCACATGAGGCTTCTCTCAAGTGAAAGCCTCCTCCAGGTTCATATTCCCCAATGCTTTGTGAGGACTCCTGTTTTGAAGATAAACAACAGTATTGCAGGCCTCAGCCCACAAAAATAAAGGCAACCCTTGATTGTGAATCATTGCTCTAGCGACCCCAACAATAGCTCTATTTTTCCTTTTAGACACCCCATTCTGCTGGGGGTTGTAAGGAACTGTGAACTCACTCCTAATGCCGTCCTGTGCACAAAAGTCATAAAACCCACTATCGGTGTATTCACCACCATTGTCTGACCTCAAGACCCAAATCTTCCTACCTGTCTGCTTTTCCACAAGAGCTTTGAACTCTTTAAAGCGACTGAGGACTCACTCTTGGTCTTCAGAAAATATATCCAAGTCCTCCTAGAGTAGTCGTCAATGAATATAACATAATACTCATAATCACCCAAAGACACATGAGACATACGACCACTAACATCAGTATGAATCAAGTCTAGTATACCTGTAGATTTGCTGTCGCTCGCTTGGAACGGTAACTTTGTGTGCTTGCCCAAAGCACACCCTCTGAAGACCTCATAATGCTCGACACTGAAACCAGGAACTCCGGTAGTGATCTCCCTCAATACTCTCAAATCTCCATGATGCATATGCGCCATCCTCTGGTGCCATAACTCGCACAAGTCTCTATTGCTGGTGGTACTAGTGTGAGTGCTACGAGATGTGCTACTCACCAATGCTCCTGCCGACTGAAAACTGAACCTGTATAGTTTCCCCAGAGTGGACTCCAATCACTTTGGCTGAAGTGATGGAAGCTCCCCTGGGATGCATCAATACTTGCCTTCCTGAGAAAGTGACGTCAAACCCCTTCTCCTCCATAGCAGACACTGAAATCAAGTTATTCTTCATCCCCAGAACATACAAAACATCCATGACCTTCAAAGGAGGCAAAAACTCCCTCTCAAAGGTCACAGTCCCCACACCAACAACTCTCAAAGTGCGGTCATCTCCTAGTACAATCTCAATATCAAGTGCCCTCTCTGGAAGCTCTAAAAAGAACTCCTGTGCACCTGTCATATGGTGGGAAGCCCTACTGTCTATGTACCACACATCAGATGATGTACTCCTACTAGATGTATATGTAATAAATGCAAAGTCCTGGTCAAATTGTGAAGCAAACTACTCCTCCTCTGCTGAAGCTGTAGTACCCTTCTTCCCCTTGTTCTTCCTCTTAGGACACGTAGCAGCATAGTGTCCGATCTTCTGACATGCCCAACATTTCACTTTGGACATATCCGTATCTTTCTTCTTCTTTTTCTCCTTCCCTTAGTCCCATCTGATGAGGCCCCTTTCTTGGCCTTCCCTTTGTTCTCTTCCCCCTAGCTGTGAAGGCTACATCCTCCTCATCTGCTATCTTTACCCCACCATTGCCAGTGTTCCGTATCTCATGCTGCATACAATCATCCCAAAATCTGTCCCAATTGGGAAGATTCTCCCTAGAGGTACCAACATCTCCAAAGACCTGCCAAGACTTAGGAAGTCTCACTACAACTATCCTAACTAACTCTGTGGGTACAACTGCTTCACCAATAGCAGTCAAATCATCACTTACCTGTTTGACCCTGTTAAAATAATGAACTACAATTTTAGCCTTCGTCATCCTAATGTTCTTCAATTGTTCTTTGAGTAACATCTTCCTGCTCTCATTGGTACTCTAATAGAGAGTGGTTAGGGCTATCCACATCTGATATGCATATGTGTTTCCTCTCACTTGAGGAACCACATGATCCTTCAGACTGTCCATCAAATTCTTTTTTTTCCTTTGCATTATTTTTTGTGAATTCGACAAGTTCATCTGCAGCAGTAGGAGGTACAACCACTTGTTGCACTATGTCCCAAACTGTTGCCTCCTTAAACATTGTCTGAATTCTATCCTTTCAAACGGCATAGTTGGATATCCCATCCAGTCTGTCCTCTATCCTTAAGAACATGGCCATGATTGTTGTCCAAAATTTACAAAACCAAGAAAATGGAGAAATGAACTTTCCAACACACCTTGCTGTCCCAAAAGTCCAGTCTGTTTGAAATTTCACCTTGCTGTCCCAAAATATCAGTTTGTTGTCCAAACCACTATTTGCTATCTCAAACTACTGTCTGCTGTTCAAACTGCAATTTTCAGCCTGTAGCTCTAATACCATGTTGAAATTTGATGACTAAAACGTTTTCTGCAATTCCAACCCGGTTTTAATTTCACCTTATCACTCCCATTCAATTAAATTCCCTTTCCCATAAACATACATTCAACATATAGAATTTTGGAAATGAAATTTTCAGATTAAAACACATGTGACTGTCAACACATGCTGAAAATAAATATGGACATAAACAGACCAACAACACATAAAAATACACATATTTTTGGGCAATTTCGACCTAGGCAAAACCCATCAAATATTCTCTGGGGAAAACCTATTAGAGAG
Organism: Pinus taeda; assembly: GCA_000404065.3. Classification (NCBI taxonomy): domain Eukaryota; kingdom Viridiplantae; phylum Streptophyta; class Pinopsida; order Pinales; family Pinaceae; genus Pinus; species Pinus taeda. Next base: position 67,910 of record APFE030703595.1, on the reverse strand, counting down.
TTGTTAAAATTTATTTATCTTTCAAGTTCAATAAAAATATATTTGCAGACAAAACAAAACAACAAAATACAACTTACCTCTTCAGCGCAAAACTCCTTGAAAACCGTGCCCACTATGCCTCGATTTTTGTGCCCACTTGAAGCTGAAAATATGTACTATACAGATATGACTGTACTGTACGGATTTCGTACGGACTGTTCCGATTTCCATATTTTTTTCTTCTCAAAAACTTCTCTCGAACAATGTGCAGGTCACAACATTAAATGTTGTTCGTACTGTACCTTATGCTGTGTTTTATGCCTCGATTTCTATGCCCAACTTTGCCTAGAAATTACTCCTCCATCTTGCTCCAACAAATTTCTCCTTCGGAACGTTTCTCCAACTCTCATTCGCCTTTCTCCAGTCTACTCATGAAGAATGAATGCAGTCTTTCTTTTCTTTTCCCTCTTTTGTTTCCCTAAGTGACTTTTGAGCAACTCTAAAATCTTATGGCCCAGATTCATTTAGATCAAGGGATGAGAATAAATGTGCATTTGATTCTCACTTTCTATTTTTTAACTCACCCATTAAATAAAGTACCCACATTGTACTTTATGTGTAAAGTCACTTTTCACTTTATAATTTAACATTGACTTTACCACTTATAAAGTCATTTTCACTTTATAAAGTCACACTTAGGAAAATAATTATTTTAGACACTTTTCCCTAGGTAGAGACTAACCCACGGGAAACTGCTTGTCCAAGGTACATTAAAAATCAACAGGAAAATGGGCAGCCCTGGAGTGAACTCAACTTTGGCCAAAATAAGCCTCAATACGGCTCATGGCATCCTTAGAAATCGAACCCGCAACACCTACCAAAGGTTTTGCAAACACTTTTTAGATGTTGCGGGAAGTTGGTATTCAAAATGTGCCACACAAGAGTTAGCAAACAATCCAAACAATGGATGCAAAATAAGTTAAGTACTAATGGAAAAATCAGCAAGATAAAGTGTATATGTGCAATTATAATTCACAAAAGGCTAAGCTAAAGAGTGAGAGTAAACTCGTGTCTTTGCTTAGCCATCTTCAAGCTCTTAGATAGAAAATGAAAGAAATGAAGTACAATGTTTTTTTAAAAGAGATTTAAATTTAGAAGTACTCGGTTTGTGTATAAGCTATGTTCCAAAAACCCTTGCAAAACCACTTTGTAAGATAAGACTATGAAGGCTCAAAGAACAAATGAGAGCTCCTTTAAGAATGTATCAAGAGTGGGTTGGTCTCTCCAAAGACTTTCCCTCACGCTTGATTATGTGATCCCAACAAGATGTTCCCTCTACAAAACTTCAATCAAGAATTAATTCCATATAGATTCAACAACAAACAATGATAAGAGACTTTTATAGATTTATTTAAAACCAATTAGAACATTCCATACCTAGAACATACTTCTAAATCAAATGTCAGTGCAAGATAACTCTACATTAACAAATCTACAAGAGCATATGGAAACAAATTAGATCAAAGCATGAGTAAAAGGAATTATACCAATGATCAACAATTCATCACACTCGAAAATGAGGAACACCTCATGAATGAAACCCCAAAGTCATTATTGATATTTCTGAAAGTGTACAAGGCAACAACGCTTCCGCAAGCACAATAGCTAGTAACAATATGATACAAATGAGAGCTCAAGGCTCTATTATATAGAACTATGGGAGCCAATCCCAATGTAGAAGTGTTTAAACAAGTGGCATGAGGTGACAATCCAAAAGAGAAATTTGAATTTGTTGAATGAAGTTCCAATGCCAAGTATGAAAATCGAATTTTGGCAAGTGGACATCATTTTCTTCTTCCCTTCTGTGCCAAATTCGAATTTTATGATGGAATGACAAGTGTATATGGGGTCAAGGCATCCTTGGAAATCGAACCCCCAACACTTGGCAAAGGCCCTGCAAACACTTGTTAGATGTTGCAGAGGTTGCTCTTCAAAATCTACCACACGAGATTAACAAACAATCCAAACAATGGTTGAAAAATAAGTTAAGTATTAGTGGAAAAATGAACAAGATAAAATGTATATGTACATTTATAATTCACAAAAGGCTAAGCTAAAGAGTGAGTAAACTCTCGTTCTTTGCTTAGCCATCTTCCAACTCTTAGATAGCAAATGAAAAAAATGAAGTCCAATGTTTTTTAAAAGAGATTTAAATTTAGAAGTGCTCAGCTTGTGTACAAGCTATGTGCCAAAACCCCTGCAAAACCATTTTGTAAGATAAGACTATGAAGATTCAAAGAACAAATGAGAGCTCCTTTAAGAATGTATCCAGAATGGGTTGGTCTCTCCAAAGACTTCCCTTGACACTTGTTTCTGTGATCCCAACAAGATGTTCCTTCTACAAAACTTCAATCAAGAATTAGTTCCATATATATTTAGTAATAAACAATGATAAAAAACTCTAGATGTTTAGTTAAAACCAACTAGAGCATTCTATACCTAGAGCATACTTCTAAATCAAATGTCAATGCGAGATAGCTCTACATTAACAAATTTACAAGAGCATATGGAAACAAATTAGATCAAAGCATGAGTAAAAGGAATTATACCAATGATCAACAATTCATCACACTCCCAAAGGAGGAACACCTCGTGAATGAAACCCCAAAGTCTTTATTGATATTTTTAAAAGTGTACAAGGCACCAACGCTTCCACAAGCACAATAACTAGTAACAATATGATACAAATGAGAGCTCAAGGCTCTATTATATAGAACTGTGGGAACCAATTCCAATGTTGAAGTGATTAAACAAGTGGCATGAAGTGAATCCCAAAGAGAAATTTGAATTTGCTGAATACAACTCCAATGCCAAGTGTAAAAATCAAATTCTGGCAAGTGGATATCATTTTTTTCTTCCCTTATGTGCCAAATTCGAATTTTATGATGGAATGACAAGTGTATATGGGTGGTAATCCATGTGGGGACAATTTCCCACAAAAATCTCCACCAAATGTTCTCCCAAATCCTCCTCCCAAATGTGCATTAACTTCACAAGTTCGAATTTCCAAGTAAGCAACTTTTTCATTTAATGCCAGAAATTCGATTTTATTTGAGCACATGCATTTTCCTTGATTTTAGGAGTCCACATCACCTTGGGACTTCACTTTAACTCCCCCATAATTTTCCACCTCATTTCCACAACATTTAGCATGTGTGGATATTTATTTAATTTCTGGGTTAATTAATTGTCAGATTTCTCACTAAACTTAGGAAAAGTGGGTTTTGAGGGTTCAAAACACATTTTAACCCCTCAAAGTGTGTCATAATAAAAAGTTGAGGGTGAGAGGTGCAAATTTCATTACTCATACCCCATACAATTTCTCTTGACATCACTTATTACATTACAAATACAATTTTATTAGTGCGGAAAATATAAAAATTTAAAAAATGACTTCCTAGACCTAACCAAATTCCACGAATTTTTTTGTGTGATTTAGTATGGTAATATACATTGAATCTAGACACTAAGATGTGTTAGGAGATCAACTTTCAAACCGTCACCCTAACTTTGGGGTGAAAAGTGAGTGAAAAAGCCTAGAAAATTATCTGCCTCTGAAAAGAATGGATAATTAATCAGATAAAAAAACACTCCAAGGTGTACTCGTTTGCTAATCGAGTCCTAACATCTTAGGCTTGTTACATACTCAAAAACTCATCATTATTAGTATCACTTATTACAATTCCCCGCAGGGTGGGGAATGAGAAGATAGAAGTAGAGTTAAAAAATTCGGTTGAATGATGATATCTGATGGTATAAGTGTCCTCTAGATCATCCTTGGGCATGGAGTCTTTCATTTAATCATCAGGTGCCACTCCAGTGGTCAACATTTGGCTCCATATGGGGATGCATTCTAGATATGAATTAATAGTATGCAAGAACTTGAAATATGCATCCATTGACAATAGACATGTATCAACAATATCCATTCAAAATATCTTCAAATGAAATAAAGTACAAAAATGAAGAAAGGGAAATTTATTCTAAGAGCATAAATGACAATTTATTCATGAAATAAAACTAATTAAACAAAAATAACACGGGATAAGGTTAGAAATATGATACAAAAAGATGCCCCATGGCATCAGATATTTTCTTTGTAGAACAATTTGAGCAGTTGGCCGTTCATAGGTAACTCGAGTGGTTTTCCATCTAAAGTGATCAAATGGTAGGAATTCTGTTCAACTGCTTCCCTGATAATGTATGGTCCAAGCCACAAATTGTCAAACTTACCATGATTACCTAGCTTTTCATATAATCATCAGGTGCCACTCTAGTGGTCAACATTTGGCTCCATATGGGGATGCATGCTAGATACAATGTGATAGTGTGAAAGAACCTGGAATCTGCATCCATCGACAAAAGACATATATCAACAGTATCCATTCAAAATATCATCAAATGAAATCAAGTACATAAATGAAGAAATGGAAATTTACTCTAAGAGCATAAATGACAATTTATTCTTGAAATAAAACTAATTAAACAAAAATGACAAGGGATAAGGTTAGAAATATGATACAAAAAGATGTCCCATGGCATCAGATGTCCTCAATGAAGTTCCTGCTGAGAACTTGCTTACTTTCGGGCAGATCCATGGGTGGTTTTTCTGATGCGCCGTATCCAATTCTGAATATCTTAGGACTTTTATCTGCCCCAACACTGTCTTGTACATGGTCATCAGATTTACCAAATCCTTTCCTCTTTTTTCTTTTCTTCTTAACAGATTGTGATGTTGATGTTGCTGTGATCAAAGTAGACCTTTCTGCCCGACCTTGAAGATGCTTAGATGGAAAATTTGAAGTATCCAGACTTCCTTGACATGCCTTTGTCCATTCTACTTCTGCTTTGACATGGGTGATGGATCAATCTCATAAGTATAAACCCGATTTCCCTCAGTTTCCTTGTTGTCCAAGTTTCCATCAATTAGCCATTTTTCAATGGAGTAAATGACCTCCTCATAATGAGATGAAGATTGCTTCGATGGATCGGGAGGCTTATGATTTGTTTCTTTGTTCTCTTCCCATTTGTCATTTGACCTAAGTTGGAATTTTTGTACCCGTAATCTTTCCATTTTATCCAACCTATTCTAAAAAGTGACCTGATTAGCCTTCATAACATTTATTTGCTTGGCATGATTCGTTTCCATGGTGTTGATTAATTGCACTTGTTTTTCTTCCATGGCGAGCAATTTGTTTTGAATAGAGGTCATTTGATTAGAATGATCAACTTCCATGGCATTTATTGCTTGTGAATGATTTACCTCCATGGTCTTAATGCGTTGAGCTTGGTTGAGTTGCATATCCTTAATCATTCGAGTCATCTCCTTGATGAGATCCTTATCATTCTCATCAGTTTTCGCTTTGATCTTTCTTTCACCTCCATATTTTTCTTCAAAGGCATCAATGATTGATTCTAGAGAATCGAAATTGTTAGATGATCAAGTCTTTTTTAATCTTAGTCGTTGACTAGAGACTTAATCTCGACCGTTGATTCATCAACAGGAAAAGTGTAAGAGAAGACTTGAGAGTCATTTGGAGAAACACTGTGCAAATACTTAGTAACCCTAAGGAAATCAATTCTCAAGGAGAAGGAGTTCGATTTCAGAGGGAGAGTTGTAGGGTGAAGGAAGAGGAGGGCATCAACAGGGGTTAGTGACTGAGGAGGAAGTGACGCAGGGCATTCGAGAGACAACATAGAGGGATGAGTAGGGAGACAACACCACTGGAGACACAATCCTCATGTAGGCTGATGCAGAGTGATGCAGAAGTGGGTGAAGGGTCTCCAGGGTGTTAGAACTTCTCCAGGAGGATGAGAAACTGTCTCAGGTGTTTCTCTCAGAAGTGTCTCAGTTTTTCTATAGAATCATTTCTTGTAAAGCAATTGTTGTTGAAGATTAATAAATAAACCCTCATCTGTTGCACCGGTGGGAAGTGGGTGAAGGGTCTCCAGGGTGTCAGAGCTTCTCCAGGAGGAGAAACTTTGTCTCAGGTGTTTCTCTCAGAAGTGTCTCAGTTTTTCTGTAGAATCATTCGTTGTAAAACGATTGTTGTTGAAGATTAATAAATAAACCCTCATCTGCTACACTTGTTTTCCCACATTGGATTTTTCCGGAGACAATTGTCCAAAAGCAACTGTGTTGATGTGATTGATTCTTGTGCTTGTATATCACTGTTATTTTCTCTATATAATTATGTGATAACTGTAGTAGAATTTATTTTAATGTTTACTAAAGGGTTTCGTAAATAACTTATTGTGAGAGAGATGTAGGTGAAATAAATAAGTTACTGCAGTAGAATTTCATGTTAGAATTTTTCACATGGTATCGGAGCAGAGATCAAGCAACAAGATTGAAGAATCCGCTATGAGTCAAGAGCATGATGCCGAGACATCAACTCAGAGGGACTCACGCAGATTTCCAGAGGAAGAAGAAAGGACAGAGAACATGGATCATGATTATTCTATGTTAGCTTCCATACTGGAAGAAGAAGTCGCTTGCCTAGTGAGCTCTGCCTCCTCTGAGGTTTGGTATATAGATAGTGGAGCTTCCTGGCATATGACAGGAATACGAGAATGTTTTTCAAACTATCATGAAGAAAGGATGAATTTCCAGATCACCATGGGAAATAAGGCAAAGTGTACCCCTTGTAGGAATAGGCACTGTAGTCTTTCAAAAAGAAGCAGGTGATCGGCTTCGAGCAACCAATGTGTTGCATGTGCCAGGATTGGGGATGAACTTACTCTCTATATCGCAACTTCAAAACAAGGGCTATGGCGTTTTCTTCATTAAGGAGAAAGTATATGTCAAACACCTGAGTTGGAAAAAGGAGGTCCAGATTGGAATCAGAAGTAACAAGCTGTATAGATTACAACTAGAATGTCCAATGACATTGATAGGCAGCAGTGGGGAAAAAGATTTAAATGAACTATGTCATAGGAGGATGGGACACTTACATCATGGGGCTCTAAGAATTCTCGAGAAAACAATATCAGGAGTTCCAGAATTAAGTACCAAACGAAATGATGTATGCAGAGGATGCACACTAGGCAAGTACACCAAGGCAACATTTTCCAGAAGCAACAATAGTGCTAAAAGTGTTCTGGGATTGATACACTGAGATATCTGCGGACCCATGTCCACAAAAGCTCTTAGTGGTGCCAGGTATTTTGTCACCTTCATTGATGACCGTTCTAGAAATAATTGGATCTACTTTCTAAAAACCAAGGATGAGGTTTTTGGTTGATTCAAAGAGTTCAAGGCTCTAGTTAAGAATCAGACAGGAAAGAAGATAAAGATATTGCGCTCAAACAATGGTGGAGAATACATCGACAAGGACTTCATTGATTTTTGTGCAAGGGAAGGCATCAAAAGAGAGTGGACAACCCCCTATAATCTGGAGCAATAGAAAGAAAGAACTGGACTATTGTTGAAGCAACCAAGGCAATATTGTATGATCAGAATATGCCCAAGTTTCTATGGGCAGAAGCATGCAACACAGTAGTGTATATCCAGAACAAGACTGCTCATAGGGCATTAGGTAATATTACTCTGGAGAGTGTTTTCACCGGTAAGAAGCATGAGGTGAGTCATTTCAAGATATTTGGGAGTTTGGCATACTGCCATGTACCCGAAGAAAAGAGGAAGAAATTGGATCAGACTGCGGAGAAAGGATATCTTGTAGGATATAGAGAGAATGCTAAGGCATATAGAGTCTATTTTCTGGGGAATAGGAAGATCGTAATTCAACGGGATGTAAAGTTCATGGAGGATAGAGCTTTCAGAAAATCCTGAGAAATGCCTTTTGAAGAGCAGTCAAAGGATGATACGTTGGTCTAGCCATTTCAACCAACAGAAACTAGCGCTAGTGTTTCTCCTAAAGACAAAACTCCAGAGGTGGAGCCTCAGGAAGAGGAGGAGCAGATAGATATACCCACTACCAGTGGCAGAACGAGCCGGGAACTTCGATAGATACTATGAGATGTAGAGGATTTTGTCGGGGCACCCTAGAACAAGAAAAGGCTAGACAGATACCAAGCCTTGTTGGCTCAGATTGGAGAACCCTCCAGTTTTTAGGAGGTTGTTCAACATCAAGTATGGGTAGATGCTATGGTGGAGGAATACAATTCCATAATGGTCAATGATGTCTGGGAAGTGTTACCTAGACCTTAGGATAGGTCAGTTGTAGGGTCGAGATTGCTCTACAAAGTCAAATATGCTGCAAATGGCAGTGCAGAAAAATACAAAGCCAGGTTTGTGGCTAAGGGGTTTGCTTAGAAGGAAGGGATAGACTACGAAGAAACCTTCGCCTCAGTAGCCAGGTATACTTCTATTAGATCTGTGATATCCCTTGTAGGTCAGATGGGATGGGAGATTCACCAGATAGATGTAAAGACGACATTCTTGAACAGGGTGATAGAAGTATACATTGAAAAACCAGAGGGTTTTGAGACACATGAAAAGAAATCTCATGTATGCAGATTCAAGAAAGTTCTGTATGGGCTTAAACAGGCACCTAGAGCATGGTACGGTCGAATTGATGGCTACTTGCAGAAGATGGGATTTGTTAAGAATGACGTAGATATTAACCTCTACTATCTAGTTGTAGAGAATGAGTCCCTAATCCTGGTTTTATATGTGGATGATCTCTTTCTGACAGGATCATCCCAGCTCATCAAAGATTGCAAGGAGAACCTAGCCACATAATTCGACATGAAGGATTTGGGATGGATGCATTATTTCGTGGGGTTGGAAGTTTGGCAGCAGAAGGGTGAAATTTTCCTTGGGCAAGGGAGATATGCTACAGAGATTTTGAAAAGGTTCAGAATGCAGGACTATAGACCTATGGCTATGCCAATAATCACAAACTGGAAGAATATTGATGCATCCAAAGATAAAGAAGTCGATCCCACCTTGTACATACAGCTCATAGGGTCCTTGATGTATCTGGTCAATACCAGGCTAGACATTTGTTACGTTGTCAACACCCTTAGTCAGTTCATGGTAGAACCAAAGAGGGCGCAATGGGTAGCAACCAAGCATGTTCTCAAATATATATGAGGAACAATCAAGCATGGACTAATGTACACCCAAGGCAATGGTATCAGGTTGAGTGGGTTCACTGACGCAGATTGGGCTGGAAGTTCAGTAGATTGGAAAAGTGCCACTGGGTAATGTTTCAGCGTTAGATTAGGAATGGCCTCCTGGTGTAGTTGGAAACAGAAATGCGTGGCTTTGAGCTCAGCTGAAGCTGAATATATGGAAGTTAGAACAACTTTGTGCGAAGCCATATGGCTTAGGAAATTGCTTGTGAATCTATTCAGGGGAAAGATGGAAGCGACCACTATTTTGTGTGATAATTAGAGTTGCATCAAGCTCTTTGAGAATCCAGTGTTTCATGATCGGTCAAAGCACATTGATATCAGGTGTCATTTTATCAGAGTCTGTGTCCAACGGGGGGTAGTACATTTGAGGTACACCCCAATAGGAGAACATGTGGCAGACATTCTCACCAAGGCCATAGGAAGAACAAAGTTTGTTTACTTCAGGGAGAAGATGGGGATGGTGAAGAATTTGTTTCGGTAGCAGAAGCGGATAATATAAGGAGTTGCAGTGCAACAGTTAGCAGTGGTAGTGCTATGGGCAACATGATGCAACATATTCAGAGGGAGCTGTAGTACAAATGTAGCAGTGACAGTTATAGTGTCATGGGCAATAGTACAGGTTGCAACAACGCAGTGGATGAGGGGTAGTTGGCCGAGCATTAACATCGCAGAGGATCGATGTTGTGGATCAGTGTGATGCTTCTGTTGGGAAGTATTGCTAAGAGCACATTCCTCGCTAAGAGGGAGTGTTGATTTTGGGTAGCAACGGATGTGCTTTAGCTTCAAAATTTTGTGAAGGTGCTAGAACACATGAGATCTCCAAGACCCATAAATCGTTTGGAGAAATTCCACCCGGTCGATTAAAATAATTAATATTTTTAATGGGTTCCTAAGTCTAAACTTAGGAAAATAAAAATATTAATGGGTATTAATAAAGATATGGGTGAGAAGCTTTTAAGAGACGAGGATCAAGTCTGTTTTAATCTTAGCTGTTGATTAGAGACTTAATCTCGGTCGTTGATTCATCAACACGAAAGGTATAAGAGAAGATTTGAGAGTCATTTGGAGAAACACCGGGCAAATGCTCAGTAACTCGAGGGAAATCGATTCTCAAGGAGAAGTTCGATTTCAGAGGGAGAGTTGCAGGGTGAAGGAAGAGGAGGGCATCAATAGCCGTCAGAGACTGAGGAGGAGGTGGCGCAGGGCATTCGAGAGACGGTGTAGAGGGAAGAGCAAGGAGATAGCACCACTGGAGACGTAGTCCTCATGCAGGCTAGCGCAGAGGGACACATAACTGACGTGGAAGTGGGCGAAGGGTCTACAGTGTGTCAGAATTTCCCTAGGAGGAGGAGAAACTTTGTTTCAGGTGCTTCTCTCAGAAGTGTCTCTGTTTTTCTGTAGAATCATTCCTTGTAAAGCGATTGTTGCTGAAGATTAATAAATAAACCCTCATCTGTTGTGCCGGTTTTCCCACATTTGGTTTTTCCGGGGACAATTGTCCAAAAACAACTGCGTTGATGTGATTGATTCTTGTGCTTGTATATCACTGTTATTTTCTCTATGTAATTATGTGATAACTGCAGTAGAATTTATTTTAATGTTTATTGAAGGGTTTTGTAAATAACTTATTGTGAAAGATAAGTAGGTGAAATAAATCAGTTATTGCAGTAGAATTTTGTGTTAGAAATTTTGACAAGGGTTTCATTTTTCATCCCTCTCGGGCCTGGATCTAGCCTCTCAAAGGCCAACGTTAGCCTCCTAAAGCCCTCCGTCAGCCCTATAAGCCCCTACATCACACTGTTTGGTCCTTCTAGGGTTGGCCGTACCCTCCAGGCCTCTCGACCTTCCTTTCTTGGCCCTGCATTGAGGGTTTTAGGCCTAGCCGTGGGACCTAGGCCACTCATCCCCCCTCTTTGACCTTATAAGGCTGCCTTTAGGGCTAGCCGTGGGCTTTTCAAGCCCTTTCTCAGCCTCTTCCTCCTCTGTCCTCCTCTTGACCTCCTATTTGCCCTTCGCTCTCCCTTTTTTGACCTCTTTTGACCCCTTTTTAGCCCTCATTCAGCATCTAACCCTAGCCGCTAGCCCTTGGAGGGCTTTCTCCTTCTAGCGTCAAGCCTTCTTGGCCTTCTCCCGCCTCCTTTTCCTCTTCCTTGGCCTCCTATGCCCTCTCTAGCCCTACTCGGCCTAGCGTTGCCCTCTTTGGCCCTAATTTGACTCTTTCCTATTTATGAACTTTTTGGGACTGAAGCTTGGTGTGTTTTGCAAAAAACTTGGCCCTAAGTTGGTGTTTTCAAGTGGCAAATCATTGGATAAAGTTAGACAAATTTTAAGCAAGTGATCTACAAGGCCTTGGGCTTAGGGTTTGCTAGCTAAACCTTCTTTTTATCTCTGTTTTGCTACAACTATAATATATTCTTCATAACAGTGATATAAGTGCCCTAAAATCACAACTAAGTGATCTAAAAACTTTAAAAAAATTCATAATAAAATTGTACTAAATTTTTGGCCACTTGGGCATTGAATATAGCTAGTCTAGATCTACTTGTTAGCTTGCTGGAATATGTTTGCATAACTGTGAAATCAGATCTGATATTTTCTGAATATTGCATCTTAAAGGACTTAAAAATTTAATTTTTCAGTTTGACAAGCTTATTCTAAGTTTTGGGCATATTTTGGCACTTCTTGTGGCACTAATATCTCACTGTTTAAATATTTACTTACTGTTATAACAGGTAATTTCAGATCTAATATATGCTGTATATAACATCTTTAGAGGGTTGAGAACTCATAATTTCATATTGGCTAGATTGTTCTAACACTTAGCAATTGTTGGACACAACTTGACACACACCCTCACATTGATAGCTCATTGATTTCACTCTTATTTCTTTGCTTTCATAAGTACTTTCAGATCTGATATAACATCAAATAATTCCTCACAAGTGGTCTTTATGGCATCATGCTCTAAGTAATTCATTTTGGAGAAGATTTGTTGCTTAAACATTGTAATCTAACATTTACGTGTCTTGTGTTAGCTATAAGAATTGTTAAAACTTTGCACTAAGACACTCTAAGCTCTAATCTTCTAATCTTGTTCAAGATTTTAAATTATTTTGGGCATTTGAAATGTAATTGGCATTATGGCATTAACATAAGATCATTATTGGAATATCTTGAGTAATTGTGATTGACATCTTGTGTTGATAATCATTGATTAAGTAATAAGTGGATAATTGCCCTAAGTTCCTCCAATTGTTATCATTGATTAAGTATCTTGTGGATTGATCTATTGTTGGCGCTAAGTCAATTGGTACTTTCTTGGTTGTGTGAAAATTCTATCATTGCAGCTACTGATTTACTTTTCCTACTTATTTCATCATAAGTTATTCATGAAATTACTTCAACAAACATTAAATTAAATACTGCTGCAGATATTACACCGTAATACAGAAACAAACATATGCACACATTGACACAGTTATTTTGGACTAATGTCCTCGGAAAAATCCAATGTGGAAAAATCGGTGCAACAAGGGCGAAATTTATTATTCAACAATTTTCTTGTACAAAAGGGTGCCAAATTGGCTTACCCACAGATAGAAAAACTTCCAGCACTTTTCTAAACCCAATGTAGGCCCTATTTACCTTTGCTACAACCTGAAACCCTCTGCGTCAGCCTACTGAGGCTCTGCGCAGTCTCTCTGGGCTTCTGCGTCACTCCTGCAGCCTCTGCATGGATGACACAGGCCCCTCTAGCATTGCGCAGTCTCTGCTGCTTCTGCGTCTGCCTCTTCTGCGTTGATCTCCCGTCTCTCTGTTCCATACTTGTTGCCTCCTGACTGCTCTCCAGACCACTGGTTCAATTTCTCAGCAAACCCTGCTTCAGAAATTGAAGTGACTGGTCTCTCTCAGTGTGTTCTCCAAGTGCGCCTCAAGCCTCCTCTTATACTTTTTTCTGTTGACATCTCAACTATCGAGATTAAATCTCTAATCAACGATTAAGATTAGATCTGGCTTGATCCATGTCTTTTGGACTATTCTAACACAGATTCATATTAATACACATTAATATTTTATTTTCCTTAAGTTTAGACTTAAGGACTCCATTAAAAATAATAATTATTTTAATATTCCCTGTTCTGTTTAGAATCTGCGCAAACCCTTTCTGGGTATTGGAGATCTTATGTGCCCCAACCTCTCCACCAAATTTCGTGGCTAGAGCACATCCGATGCTACCCCAAATTAACAGGTTGTAAGATTGCATTTGATTTACAAGTACTCTTGTATCTAAAGATTCATCATAACTTAAGTACTCAAACCTTAAGCAATCTTAACCAAAAATTTCACTTGTAATCCTTGCATAAAGCATTCTAGTCTTAGTCTTGCACCTAATAACTTACCTCCAAGCATAAGCTTGGTTGATAGAAACCTAGGGCCACCATTTTCATCTATCTTGAGAGGCTTAGCAACTCTTCAGTGGTTAACACGCTGACCTTGCAGTCGTCAGAGCCACAATCTCTGCAGCGCTAAAGGCATCGGGTGATAGGAGCCTAACAAAAGGTATCATTAATCAAGCCTTTGCTTGTTTCTTGTTTGCCTCCTTCCCACATCCTACCTTGGAGCCTAGCTTCAAAAGAGTCAAGGGAAGGTTTTATCTAGATTGGGCATATAATTAGATGTAACCAAGATTCCTGCATGACACCGAGATCCTAGGATTTGCATAAGCATACAGGTTAGTCAATCATTTGAGAAACGATTGTCCATTTGGTTACTTGGCATTAATTTACAATAAGCAAGAATTGTGACTCCATAAGGCACTGGTCTGATACTTAAATCTATTCTAATCATTGATCTTGCTAAATTTAACCAAGTAGCTAGGCCACTCAACTGTGTCTCTCGAACAAGTTGGTTTTCAACTTGTCTCTCATCATCTCATTTCCATAGTGACTACCCCCCATAGCCTGTTGTTGGGAGACAACTAGAACAATGTGGGCGGGGATTAGAGTGACAACCTCGCCCTGACCGGTTGTCGCGGTGCTTGTACTATCTGAGCTACAACATTGGTGTTTCTTGTAGGATGGTATCAAATACCTCTAGGCAAGGTGCCCAAAAAATTTCCAGATTTAAGAGAAAATTTAATTATAGTTAGAAAACATATATTTTGGACTTTAAAGCAATAAATCAACAATTTAAAGACAATATGGTCACTAAACAAGATTTCTGATAGATACTTGTTGGGAGTTGGAAACCTTGATATTTGATGCAAATTTTATACATTACAACTAGCAAACATCCCATATCTACACTATTTTCAATTTTCCCAAGGTATGATATAACAATTAAAAAATCAGCAAGGATAGTTCCTAATCTAAAGTAGAGAATCAAGAGTCTTTTGAAATTTTAAAATATAGTGGTTGTTGCTGGTGGAAATGTAGTAGCCATGGTCAGTATTTTCATCAAGAAAGGAAAAGAAGAATTAAATTTGAAATAATGACTCCATAAGTGTCAAGTTTGCCCTAAGTCGGCCAGGCCCCTTGGAGGCACCCATTGGACCTCCTTTTGAAGACTATTTATAGGAGACCACTTCTTATCATTTGCACATCGAATAATCTCACATTTCTTTTTGTTCCATGCGAAGAAGACAACATATTTGAAGGCCAAAAACAAAAGAAAATGTACTCTCTTCTATTCCTCGCTCTTGTAGATCTAAGCATGTCGAGTTCTATGGCATCACTTCTCCAATTTTTGTGGCATCACTTGTCTAAGTTCTGTTGCATCACTTGTGCGAAGTTCTGTGGCATCTCTCATGTGAGTTCTGTGGCATTTCTCATGTGAGTTTTGTGGCACTCTTTCTGTGGTTTATGCAAAGGTTCTATGGCACTTGTCTTTGTACTAAAGCGAAGGACTGTGGCAAATTGTCTCTGTGGTAAAATGAAGATCTATGGCACTTGTTTTTGTGGGAAAGCGAAGGACTGTGACACTTGTTTCTGTGGCTAATCTGAAGGTCTGAGGCACTGGTTGTTTTGCGCGCTCATGCACGTTCTAAGCTCGAGGAAGAGGCCGAAATTCGGCCCCTCTATTGCAAACTTTGCTTGTGAACTAACGTTTACTATTTCTCTCTCCTTTTACTGGTTTTGAATTGACAAATATTGAGGTCAAAGATTGATGTCTTGATTGGACTATTCTGATGTAAATTTTGATGAATTGAACTGTCTCTCATACGGAAAGATTTGCTGGGTTTTCCCCTTGTGGTTTTTTCCCTGGCTGCTAGCCTAAATTTTGGTGTCTCTTGTCTTATTGTTTACTGTGATCTCTACTGCTGCTCTATTGTTAGTGGTTGAATTTTTTCATGTATAATTGCTTGATGATTAGAATGGTCTAAATAAGTCAAATTGTATCATTGGAAGTAGTTATTAGTTTGAAAAATTGTACTAGTCTTGATTGCAATAGAAAATCAACATGGTATTAGAGCTTTGGTGAAGGGAAAAAGAGTAGTAGATCACAATGAAAACATGAAGCATCCCACGATTGAAGAATAGTCTTGAAGGTGCAAGGTCATCTGAGATTCAAGAAGCCCTAATCTGAGATCAAATTTGGAGCATCAATTTTAATGATCAAGAAGACAGGGAGGCCTAAACAAAGATATGAAGACTCTCCTCCTTCCCTCTCTCAAAGAACTAGAATAAGCTGAGGCCATTCCAAGTATTATGAAGTCTAGGATAATATCTAAGATCCAAATCTCTGTAGATGCGCAAGGATATGAAGTGAAGTTCGAACCTTGTCAGTGTTAATATCCGAGCCCATTCTAGAGTGAAATCTGAGTTTAGTCTGTGGTGAAGGCTGAGCTTTGGAGGCCTAAATCCAGACCCAAGCCAAGATTTTTGTGGATAGTTAAAAGTTAGCCTATGGAAACTTTGTGAAGAATTTTTTTGATACTTGTTGACCATGATGTCTTGTTAAAGTGATCCTCGCTAAGCTGAAGATGCTTAGAAATGGATTAGTGACAAATAAAGGATTA
This sequence comes from Pinus taeda, assembly GCA_000404065.3. Lineage (NCBI taxonomy): Eukaryota > Viridiplantae > Streptophyta > Pinopsida > Pinales > Pinaceae > Pinus > Pinus taeda. The sequence continues at coordinate 51,751 of APFE030703595.1, read as the reverse complement.
ATGCTAGATGCATGACAACTATTAAATTCAACAAATCTGTTGTTAAGGATGATGCTCAGAGGTGTTGAAATTGTAACTAGGTTTGGTCTTCATTAATGTATTTGAGTCATCATGAAATGTACTTGTCAAAAGAATAAATAATTTATTATTTATTATTGTATTAATGACTTATTAAAGCATGGGTTTCATGCTTGGGTCATCATTATATTAGTCAAAGTCCCCATTGTGGACTCCTAGGATTAGTATTGAGTCTATAGAGTTATTGTACATTTAAAGAGACCCTCCTTGGGCTTTTTAATCATGTAAAAAGGTTTAGTATTGAATCAAATATAATTTATGTACCTTCTATACCAAGTCAGCCAAAAAGAAATCAAATCGTCCTAAGGACACCAATTCGACCTTACTTGGAGCCTATGAATAGAAGGGAGTCGAATTCATTTGGAGCATCTCATCTCAAGCTAGTTCAATGTCTCTAAGGAAGCTGGAGAAGTGCGAAGTGGGAAGAAGAAGCCTAAAGGAAGTGCGGGTTGGATCAAGTCTAAGGAGAAGAAGAGAATTGAAGTTTCGGGGCTACTCTCTCTTTGTTTTGTGCCTCAGTTTGGGAGATCGAAGTCCTCAAGTATTGATGCTGCCATTTCTGTTGATTTGTGGTAGCATCGGATGCGTTCTAGCCATGAAAATTGTTGGAGAGGCTAAGGCACATAAGATCTCCAAGACCCAGAAATGGTTTGGGGAAATTCCAGTTGGTTGGAGAGATATTAAAATAATTAATATTTTTAATGGGGTTCCTAAGTTTAAACTTAGGAAAAGTAAAATATTAATGGGTATTAATATAAAACTGGGTGAGAATGTTCTAAATGACATTTATCAAGCCAAATCTAATCTTAGCTGTTGATTAGGGACTTAATCTCGGTCGTTGAAGATTCAACAGGAAAAGTATAAGAGGAGGCTTGAGGGTCAGTTGGAGATACACCAAATTGATTAGTCAGTTTGATTTTTTGGAGTGGGGTTTGCTGAGAGAATCGAACTAGTGATCTGTTGCAGCGAGGGGCAGTTCGGCACGAGGCCGAGAATACATAGCAGAGAGGCAAAGATAGTGCCAAAGAGACAGCGCAGAGCCTGGAGAGGCTGACGTAGAGGTAGCTGGGAGCTACACAGAAGTTGAAGAGGCCAGCATGGGTGACGCAGAGAGTCTGAGGGCTGACACTGAGGCTTCAGTAGCTGCGCAGAGGCTAGCAGCGCTGACGCAGGGCCAAGAGGCAGCGCTGGAAGAATTTTAGTGGGGCAGACTGAGTGCTGGTGAGCCGGGAACGGTGACGCAGTCCCTGCAGAGTGACGCAAAACAACAGAGAAGCTTGGAGTAGCATTCGCTATCCAGCTAAGGAGCTTCCATAGTTGCTGTGGGATCGTTCATCCGATGATAGATCAGCCAAAATATCTGTCTCTGAGGAGAGGTACTACTGCCGAGGGCATTCTCTGTTGGATGAGCAATTTCTGGCACCCTAGATGTATTCAAAAATTGCATAATAATAAGACCCTCATATCTGCTGCACCGGTTTTCCTGCATTGGGTATTTCCGGGGACGATTGTCCAAAAATAATGGTGTCCCTTGTGTGTTTGTCTCAGTTATTTAAGTTGCTGATCTATAGATGAGTTAAGGCTGAATTTGTGTTTCTTTCAGTATTTAATTTATATAGATAACTTGTTAATGAAATGAACAAGTAGGAGATAATAAACCAAATAATGCAGTAGGGATTTCTGTCGTGTCAAACTTAGAAATTACAACATGGTATTAGAGCGTTGCAGATCTCAAGAAAACTAAAGGCAACAACAATAATCTGAAGAATTTGCAGCAGTGGTAGCTATCCCAACAAACAACGTTGTTCCAAAGTAGAAGCAATAGAGAAGTAGTGACGCAGACGGCCCGCGTCATCATTTCGAGCCAGAAGGAGGGCCAGCACAGAGGGAGAGGGGCAGATCAGACCTACACAGTGCTCGATCATCTTTCTCAGCCAGGAAGGATTGACGTTGTGGCCAGGAGGAGAAAATTCTGCTGTTGCCGGGATTGCACAGAGCCTGAAAGGCTCAGTTTCTTCAGTTGTCGGGGTTTGGGAAGTTGTGGGTAGATTGTGATTGAGACGTTGGTGGGGTGCTGTTTCTGTCGATGTAGAACAATACCTAAGCAGACATAACTAAGGTAGAGGGAGTTGCTACCTTGATGGATTTCTAGCCAAGAAATCCAAATCCAAATTGCAGATGCAAGGAAGATTTGAGAGGAGTGGTTCAACATTTGGTAGGAAGATTTCCAGCAGGGAAATTAGGACTTAGAGGGAGATTTCTTGGAGGGGAGGCAAAACTCAGAGGGGGTCCAGAAGAGGAGTTGAACTTGTAGTGAACGGATTGAGGGATCAGGACAGGTTGGACGGGGCTTCCAACTTTATCATTTGGAAGGCCAAGATCCTGGCAGTCCTGGATCGACATTGCATCAAGGATTTTTCCTTGAGAATCATGGCTATCCTGGTCAACCCAACTGAAAATGAGAAGTACGAGGATGCAATGGCAAGAGCGAAGTGCATGATCCTTGACGGGGTCAAAGATCGTGTCGTACTACATATTGCTGAAAAGAACACAACAAAGGAGATGTGGGATACTTTGAAGACCTTGTATCAGGGCTCTTCCATGTAGTGGAAGATGCTACTGGAAAAATCAGCAGTGGTCATATCAGATGCAAAAGGGGGAGCAAATAGATCCATTCATTCTTGGGTTGAAGGAGATTCACAACCAGCTCACTTCCATGGGATCTACATTGGATTCAGAGTTCATGGTGAGGACTGCCCTGAATGTAGTCTCAGATGAGTGGGAGACATTTGTCCAAAGTATTTTGGGCAGGGCTACTCTTCCAAGATGGGAGGAAATGTGGACGGCTTTTCGCCAAGAAGAGATCAGGTGGATGACCAAGGCAAGGAGTAGTGGCAGGGGAGGACAAATCAAGAAAGAGGAGGAGGAGGATGCAACTCTAACATCTGCAGGACAACAGGGGAAGAGGAAGAAGAAGGACATCTCCAAGGTGAAGTGCTTCCATTGTGGGGAGCTGGGACATTATGCATCCCAGTGTCCTTGGAAGAAAAGCAAGGGAGAGGCTTCCGACTCCAAGGTCGCTCTAGCTAAGGCGGAGAAAGAAGTCGAGACTAATGACGACTATGCTATGAGTGCTCATGCACCTCTAGAGAAGAGGTGGGGAGACATTGAGTTGTAGTTAGGAGGACTACATACTAGGGGCGGGATCCTTGAGGCGCACAAACTCTTGGATCATATTCGACTACAGGTGCCCTTAATGACAGTAGTAGGATGATAAAGGTGGGGTGGAGCAAAGTGTAGCAGAGTAGCAAGGCCGTGCTTGGGTGCATAAATTTGAGGCAGCGCAGTGGAGGTTGCAACAGTGCGAGAGGCATAGAGGTGTATGCAACAACGCAGTGGCAACAGAGGGAGCACAGGATAGCAGCAAAGGCAACTTCAGTTTCATGAGGCTTCCAGATTGACCGGGATGTCGGTATTTGGGTAGATCAGTTTCTTACTTCTCGGTAACTGAGTTGTAGTGCAACAGTTAGCAGTGGTAGTGCTAGGGGCAGCATGGGCAACATGTTGAGAGGGAGATGCAGTACAAATGTAGTAGTGGCAGTGGCAGTGTCATGGGCAGCAACAGTGCAGATGATGTCAGGCAGCAGGCCAAGCATTAGCACAGGTACCGTGCAAAGGATCAATGTGATGTTTCAGTGAGCACATTCCTCGCTAAGAGGGAGTGTTGATTTGTGGTAGCATCAGATGTGTTCTAGCCATGAAAATTGGTGGAGAGGCTAAGGCACGTAAGATCTCCAAGACCCAGAATGGTTTGGGGGAAATTCCCACCCAGTTGGAGAGATATTAAAATAATTAATATTTTTAATGGGGTTCCTAAGTTTAAACTTAGGAAAATTAAAATATTAATGAGTATTAATATAAAATTGGGTGAGAATGTTCTAAATGACATGGATCAAGCTAAATCTAATCTTAGCCGTTGATTAGGGATTTAATCTCGGTCGTTGAAGATTTAATAGGAAAAGTATAAGAGGAGGCTTGAGGGTTAGTTGGAGATACACCAAATTGATCAATCAGTTCGATTTTCTGGAGCAGGGTTTCTTGAGAGAATTGAACCAATAATTTGTTGCAGCGAGGGGCAGTTCGACACGAGGCCGAGAATACATAGCAGAGAGGCAGAGATAGTGCCAGAGAGACAACACAGAGCTTGGAGAGGCTGACGCAAAGGTAGTTGGGAGCTACGCAGAAGCTGAAGAGGCTAGCGTGGGTGACGTAGAGGGTCTGAGGGCTGACGTAGAGGCTTCAGTAGCTGCGTAGAGGCTAGCAGAGCTGACGCAGGGCCAAGAGGCAGCGCCATAAGAATTTTAGTGGGGCAGACTGAGTGTTGGTTAGTTGGGAAGGGTGACACAGTCCCTACCGAGTGACGCAGAGCAATAAAGAAGCTTGGAGCAGCTTTCACTATCCAGCTAAAGAGCTTCCATAGTTGCTGCGGGATTGTTCATCCGGTGATTGATCAGCCGGAATATCTGTCTTCAAGGAGAGGTACTATTGCCGAGGGCATTCTCTGTTGGGTGAGCCATTTCTGGCACGCTAGATGTATTCAAAAACTGCCTAATAATAAAACCCTCATATTTGCTGCACCGGTTTTCCTGAATTGGGTTTTTCTGGGGATGATTGTCCAAAAATAACGGTGTCCCTTGTGCGTTTGTCTCGGTTATTTCAGTTGCTGATCTGTATATGAGTTAAGGGTGCATTTGTGTTTATTTAAGTATTTATATTTATATAATAACTTCTTAATGAAATGAACAAGTAGGAGATAATAAACCAGATAATGCAGTAGGGATTTCTAACGTGTCAGACTTAGAAACTTCAACAATTGTTGCATGATGCCATAAATTGCTGCATAGTCGAAGTTGCTGGGAAAAAAGTGCTGCTGCAAAGGGGTCGAAGTTTTGAAAGGCTGACTTGGTGTGGAGGGAAGGTTTGGTCTTTGTCTAGGTTGAAGAGTCTCAAAGAATACTATTGAAGGATGAGAAATTTTGACTGGCTTTTCCCCTTGAGGGGGGTTTCTCCTTGGCATAGTTCCTACATCTTGTGTCTCTTGTTTTGTGATCTTCATACACATTTAATTTGGTAATTTCTTGATGAAAGATAAGATAATAAAGTAGTAAACAAAGCCAACATAACTCACAAGTAATTATCAAGAAAGAGGAATCAAACCCTAATCTACTTGCATTGATTTCTCAACAAGAGGTAGGAAGTTATGAACCTAATCTTTCAAAATTATGTCATACTATATCTTATCTACTAAAGGGAGTAGAGTTTTTCAAGGTCCCTTGAATTATTACTGAGCGTGAAAGTCATCCCTGTACGAGTTCTTAAAGAAATCATGAGTTACAATGATTGATGTAAGGAATCATGATGACATCTCCTTGAAGAAAATATTGAAAAGATGTTCTCTGCCTGAAGAAATTCGAGCAAATCATTCTGTGTGAATTATGGAATTTGGACTTATGGCTACAATATGCATCATCTAAGAAGATGAACTGATCTACAGCGAATATGATCTACATCGAAGGTATGTGTTTGCAATCAATGTTCTTCTTTCGTACATTCTTGAAGGCTATCTCTAAGGGCTATGTATAGCTCTATAAAAGAACTTTAATTCTGTTGAATTTTGGAGTTTAAAGAGTCATTGTAAATTCGCTGTGGACCACTAGATATTTTTTGAAGGAACCCTGTTATACGGAATCTACGACTGTGGACAAAAGTGTCTTCCCTAGGCCTGGTGGACTGACCTAGAACAACAAAAAGCAAAGGGCACAATGTCTTCCTTAAAGTAATTGAATGATGGGATGAAGCCTACCTTGAATCCGTCGCAAGCTTCATTCCTTCCTCGGCTTGTATGCTCCAATCCTAGCTCCGTTCACTATAATTAGAACCTGCACAATCAAACAAGACAAGCCAAATATCTATGACATATATGTAGCATAATCCAATCACTTCATTCAATAGATCAACATGGTATTGAAATACATGAAATCATAACATCATATATAGGAAAGCAATCTACTTTTTGTATTAATAGAAATGGAGGGAGTTATAACAAAAAATAGGAGTTGATCTTGTAGAAGAGCTCCCCAAGTTGATTTGTCCTTTTCTTGCCACAAAGTATGCCTCTATGTCACCCTAATGCATGGAATAATGACTCTCAAAGCAACAGAACGAGGGTAGAATAAATCTCCAAAAGCCAACCCCTTGCCTATGGATGGCTGTAAATATATAGATGAGGGAGGTGGTTCATGAATTTTTATCCATTTATCAATCTAGGCTTGAGATCCACTTGAGATGTGAAGATGAGCTCAAGGGATAAGAGGTGGAAACTTCAAGGTAGGATAGGATAGGATTCAAGACTCTTATCCAAAGTAAATGGTTGAAACAACCTCAGGAAGCTTCTGGAAGAGGAAGCTCAACGCTGGTCCCTAAAGGGCCAGGGTGCGCTGGGCCTTAAAAGCTTGGAAACTCAGCAGTCAAGAGTAGAAACTCAAGGATTTAGTAGAGTCATGTTTAGGGCTTTGTGTAGGGGTGATGACAATATGTTGAAGGATGTGAATGAATCCCGTTTGAAGGCCTATTGACCAGATGCGAATGTATGGCGTATCACAGATTGTCTGCTAAAGCGCAAAGTCAGAAATGACAACTGATGACTGAAGTGCTTTACCTTGTGACAAGTCAAGATCGAGAACAACCGGTGAGAGCATCATCTGTTACAATACATTTACATCATGATATCTTTGCTGAGGGAGGCATACCTATTCTTAGCGCATAAGCTAACATTACATGTACAATGACCAAAAGACATGTCCATGGATGACTGATGGTGGACCCATGACTGGATGACTGTTTGTATGATCATAGCCATCATACATTGTGATTTTGTATTACTCCTGAAATCGCAGCGTGGATGGATGAAACTAGATCCAGGGTCTTCTATCTCGTTCACACGACCAACCAATGTACACGTCTAACCATGTGAATTAATGAGCTGAAGTCAAACATGGTAGAGACTATCTGATTACCGACCAATGATGTAAGCCGTTAACAAACACGAGAGAAACCACCGACGATGTTAATGGCTTTCAAGGTACTCTAGTACAATCCGTATGGTGTGAATGAATGAGTTGATGTCGAACGCCACACAAATTCTTTCAGTCGAAGGCCAATGATGTAAACCTGTTGCTAAGAGCAAGGAAATTTTCCATTGATGTACACAAGCACCATGGTACAAAAGGGGTGTTTCTAAATCAACTTCCTGGATAATGAGCTGATGTTGACAAGAAGCGATTCGTCATAGGAGGGCCTTGATGTATCCCCCATCAACAACACAAAACGGGTATGATGATTTGAGACAGAATTATCAGAATGATGCGGATTTAGAACCGGGCCAAGAACGACAGACATGGAATGAAGGCTTAAGAGTATTGTACCAGATATTGATTGGATGACTTCTCTTGAACACAACAGCGACACTGAAATGGCGTTGTCAACGTTGATCCAAAATCAAAACGGAGGCTCTGAAAAGGTATGATAAACCAAAAGACAAGCATATTCCCCAACCCAACAACCATGGAGATGAAGTGGAAGAGTGTCATGTTCAAGAGCGACTCGCTGCCATTAACAAGTGGAGTATCTTGTTTTCCCAATTTCCCCAACCATTACTGGTCAATGCCTCTTTATTTTTGACAAGCTTAAGGAGGATAACATATGCTTGATTTATAAGTTCATCCTTCAAATGAATCCCTCTGAGAATATTTAACGAACCCAAAGGAGTGGTTCGGTCCCATCATGTTCAGTGAGTCCATCGCTGTTTGATGTTTTAACGAGTCTAGCGAAGGTGAAAACTTGACACCTTTTTCATGTTTAGAGAGTTTGAAAAAGAGACAAAACATAGAACTAGAAAGTTTCCTTTTCATAGATAGTCTCTTGAGTCTGAAAAGGCAAAAAACAATACCCATGAGAACCTCTTAGCCATGTTCGACTAAGGTATTTCTTTCTCGTAAATAGTCTATCTCAGTTCGGAGAAGGGTTAAACTTATACTAAGTAGACATCTTTTCATTTACTTTAACGAGTTCGAAAAGACAAATGCTAGATAATCTTTTCATATTTTGGGAGTTTGAAAAGAGTTGAAAGAGGACTCCAGGCGGGTTCCTTTTTCGTAATTTTACAGAGCCCGAAAAAGTGTTCCTTTTTTGTAATTTTACAAAGCCTGAAAAGGTGATAAAAGTTTACTCGGTCAAAATGATCTTATTCCATTCAAAACACAACATAATCGGTTAAACAACTGTCAACCTGCTCAAAACACCATCAAATGGATTAAAAATACCTGTTTCATGATAAAATTGCACTGTAACTAGGTCAAAACATTAAATACGAATAAAATAATGGAGAAATGACCATAAATATCTAAAATGACAATTCATTTTTACCATTTCACATTTATCATTTGACATTGGAGCTCTGAGTGCTTTTTACCCTTGATCTTCTACAGCTGATTGTGGTCAATTTGGAGGACCATTTTAGGCCCTGCGACTTCCAAGTAGGAGCTAAGACCTTTCTCTTTCTTTTCATGGTGGAATTTTGCAGTTTCATGCACATTTTTTGCATTTTTGGAGGCATTAGAGCACAAATATTGCGCCCTTGGATCAACGCACCGCTAGAAGGTTGAAATGTGTGTTGATCCTGGAGACTTAACATTGGATGGGGTGTTGCAACACACTTTCCTCCTGTAGGGTGGTGCGTTGGGCACAAAACGCAAATTTGTCCCACTAGTTTCTCTCAAAATTTGTCAAGTTTTTTGCACGAAATTGATCCTAATGAGTCTCTTTGTGATGTTTCAAGACTTCATTGCTACAAAATGTCTTTGATATGGTGGGAAAGAGAACATGAAGAATAAGATATGAATGCATCAAATGGTCCTACTACCATCCAGGCACTAAGAAATTGTGGATTGCTAAAATTCTTTTGGCTTCCTAAAATGAGGCAACACATGGAATTACTTGAATATCTTGTACGTGCATGGGATGTTCAAGCATAGGCATTCAGGGTAGGAGCACATCTTCTCGAGATAAAGGTAGAAGACATATATTTCTTGACAGGTCTATCTAGCTGAGGTGCTCCCGTCTCTTTCACAGGTATGAGAAGGGGAGGAGAAATAATCAAGGGTTATGTCGTCACTCATTGCAAACCTTGAGCCCAGTCGACCAAAGATGGGAAAATAAACATAAAAGACGTGGTTTGACTGCCTCTACGAACGGTCATATTCATTATAGCCAAATTGGCAAGTAGCTCTACATTACATGTGGCCAATAGGTCATATATGTAGTATGCTCTAGAATGTATAGAGCCAACCGTCTTCGACTGGAGTGAGGGAGTATTGGTCAATATGAAAGAACAACTGACTAAGCAAAATATGGGAGACTAAAGAATTTTGGTTGTGGAGCAATCTTGGTCTCCTTTGCTTTAGAGAGGATTCCATAACTACGGCCTCAACATATCTCTCTCGAGCCCATTGATGCGAGAGTTCCACGGATGAGGAGGTGGATAGCTCTCATGTCCCGCCATGCATGTCCATCATCCATGAGCTTCACACCAGTTTTCTTCAGATGGTTGCGCATGCAGTTTATTGTGGTAGATGATTATCCATATGCAGTGGTGTATTTCTGCGGAGACCCAAAGCTGACGCTTCTTGAGGGAGAGCATTGGGGTGCTATTTTTGATTTTGAGTTTTACAATTTTTTGTGTTTTTTGATGTTTCCGAGACTAAACTATTGATTTGTACATGTAGATATTGGACCCGTTCGACCTGTTGGTGTCTCATATCTCCAACGAGCGGAAGACCCACAACCGACACCAACACCAGTACAGGTTGTTGCAGTAGGACGAGAAGTAGTATAGGATCTCAACATAGCAGAGACCCTCGTAGAGGTAGAGCGTCATATGGAGGGGTTGACACATGGCATAGCTGAGACCACGGTCGACCAACTTCCTATGCGATTACAATGACATACTATTGCAGTGCCAAGGCATATCGGTAAGCTACTGCGCAAGATAGCTCGTGCAGTGGCGTGTTATCATGAACACTATGATTAGTCTACTAGGAGGCATACTACCATTTTTGCATGTATATTTTTGGAAATGATAGGCCGTGTGGCCACATGTGTCTCAGGCACAAATTTTGTAAAACCAAACATTTATATATAACTATATTTAGTGTTTCCTATGTTTCTATTATTGCTTTCAACTAATGTGATGTGTATTGAAATTATTTACATGTGTCGCAAATGTCTATCTAAAACATGATTAGCCAATGCATTTGTCAATGTATTTAGATTTCTAGAAACATGTTGATATTGGATGTAATCATATTGTCTTTTTATAAGGCGAACCCTTAAGAACATGGGAAGCATAGTTGGACTTCTAATTGAGTAGACATTAGTCAACTGTAGTCCAATCTGATGACTATACGACGGATACCATGTGAAATAGCATCAGATAGTAGTTCGATCATCGCGCTATATTCAACGATGTTATTGGTAGAGCGACCGAGACAAATACCTTGTAGACTCACTAACTCGCCATTTGAGGCGAATATGGCCCTAGCTGTGGAAGATAGGTTCTGAGTACTACGACTAGCACCATCAGCGTAACCAACAAATGGTTCCAAAGACACTGACACCTGCAAACCAAATGTAAACGGGATTAACAGAAACCGAAGGATATTCTGAAGGAACACACTACAAATACACTCAACACACCTATATACATCATGTACACATTGTACTATGCAAAATCAAGCATAACATTTTTTAAGGCACAACCCATTTCTAGGTTGTGCCAATGGAACTCCCTCAAAATCTACTAGCTCATAGGCCCCTTTTGCAAGAACACGTTTGAAAATATATGGACTTGGCCACATTGGCTCGAACTTTCCTGAACCTAATTTATAAGACTCTTGATAAAAAAGTAGAACAAGGTCTCCTTCTGAGAAGACATGAGGCTTGACACTCTTGTCATACTGCGCCTTGATATGTCTCTTATGAGCTTCATTAGCTAAAGCGGCATTGTAAATCAAGGTTGTCATTGATGTCAATATGGCATTGTTGGAGATGGCAAATATTCTTGTGATACATGCCTTAAACCCTTTCATGCTGTTGCTCTAACTACATGACAAAACCCTAATTCTAAAGTTCATTGTAGGAAGGGTATTGATGGTACACCCTAGAAGGTTTGTTGGCAAGTCTTAAATTTAATATAGAAAATATCTTAGCATTTACATGGAAGCAACCCTGGGTTTATGAAAGGTGACCAAACATGATTGAATATAATGATAATTCCTAGTCATATCATAGGTATTTGTCAAATGTGTATATGCCAAGGAGTTGAGAGGCTGAAGTAGCACATGGATAAAAGGACCAAAAATTATATATGACAGTCATATATATAATATAATAATATTTTGGCATATATATACCTTTATATATGTTTGTCAAAAATAAATATATATGTTATATTTATATGATATAACATATATAATAAAGCTTTCTATTGGACTTAATCCCACATAAATACATATGGTCCTCACTCCTCATGGTCAACCACGTCTTGGCGGTTTAAATCACGTCTGACAGTCCCCACACATCCAACACTACGACATCTGTTGTGGTCCCCACACAACACATGTTAGCACTCATCCACCGTTGCATTACATTGAACGAATTATGTATTGACTTCACCAAAACATATGTCGGTTCCCATTCCACCCACTGGTCGGCTTCATAAAAAAACTGACGACTTCTATTGTATATATATACATGATCTGTTTTTGGAAGGACGAATCAATCAACGCATTGGAGTAGATCTTAGCGAAATACAGTTCACATCTCGTGAACTAAATTCGACAAACATAATCAAGAGGGCCTACGAAACTATGAGATAAATCGATTATAGATTCCTCGTTAAAGACTAAGATATAAATCGCAGAGTAGTGAGATAGGGCTGATCAGTGAGAAACACTTGAAGAATATCTCATCTTGTGAACACAGCGGAGGAGATAGCAATTCGGTGAAGCATAATAAAAAGTGAAAAGTCAAGCGAAAGGCAAATCATAGAACAAGCTTTGGATTAGCTGTTAGCTAGCGTTGAGAACAACAACAATTTGTTTCTGTGGTTTGATGTTTGGGTATACTTGTTGCAGCTCGTAGCATACAGATCTCGACCTAGTCTCAACCATAAAATATTTGTGGCATGACACTATTTGACTGCGTATGAAGTCTCAAGTCCTTTTGAACATCATACAAGTGAGCCGAGAGCTGTAGCATGACTATTGTATTGTGTTTGGAATCGTGTGGGAAAACTGAGGGATTGTGGCATGATTCATTTATAATTGGAATCATGTAGTGACATTCTTTTACAGATCTGTGGAGGGTTTAGAAGCTCAGATCCTTTGTTTCATCTGAAAATCTGCACAGTAAGTGGTATTCTAGGACAGTGGTTTAGAATTGATGTTGGAACTTCTTCTTTAGTGGCTTGAAGCTTCTCCTGTGACCGTATTATCATCACTAGCTTAAACCTTCTGGTTCAGATCTCCCTTGAAGGCAGTGACAACACAATATTGTTTCCTTTGACTGTGACTATGGTACAACACCTCAAACAGTGTATAGGATAGTGAAGATCTTAGTGTGGTGAATAATTGGGACAGTGGCTTGAATTGTTCATTAATCAAAGCAATAGTGAAGTCTAGTGCCTCAAGTGAAGTCAAGCACAAGTCAAGCACAAATTGTTGTTAGAACATAAGAAGAAGTTGAACGATGGTTTGGGTTTGAAGACATTCTTTGAAGATCGTGAAGATTAGGTTCTGGAACAGACCTGGTGCAGCATAGTAAATAATCTTAAAGACATATTGGAGTAACTTGAAGATATCTTGAAGATTGTGGAGAAATACCTTATTGGGCCCTTGTTAGAAGATTTTGAAAAAGCCCTTGAAGAGGCTTAGAGCAGGTGCAGAACTAGGGTTGCTCATTGAAGTCACACTGAAGATTTGTGGAGATCATTGGAGACCATGATATCATCATGAGGTGACTTTGGAGATATTTGTTTTGGGTATCATGAAGAACAGTGGAGACACTTTCATGTGAAGAACAAGGTTGTCATTGATGATGTGATGTGGAGACTAAGTGAAGGTGTAGCTGAAGATTGACAGGGCTTGTTGAAGAAGACATTAGACGCTGTGAAGTATAACCAAACATATCTTGATGAAGGACAGCTAAGGGTTGGAGCCTCGTAGAGACAAGGTCACTGCCTTGGAAGATAAGGTTGGAGCCGTAGAGGATTGGAGTCCTCAAGAAACTAGGTCAGAGCCTGAAATAGAGATAGGGTTGGAGCCTTTGAGTTTGGTGCCTCAAAATTGACAAGGTTGGAGCCTTATAAGTCCAAGTCGGTGTTTAGCAAATACAAGTTGGAGCCTGGGAGATTGAAGATTGGTGTCTTCATCTAGGGTTGGAGCCTTACACATATTGTACTTGATTTATTGAAATAAGAAATTAATAAAAGAATTTATTTTATCATTGTTCATTTTATGTTTTAAATATAAGTGATCTAACTGGTAAAAATAACAATTGAAAAGAAATATTGATCCCACCCCCTCTTAGTATTTCCAACAGACATCATGCCATTTCTCATCTAAACTCGTGAGATGTAAAAGACATTCCTCTTCTGCAGAAGTGGTAGGAAGAATTTCTATAGCCAGTTTCAATGATGAAATCTCACATTTTATCAGAAGGATAACTTCCAAACCATAAACCAACTGAAATGGTGTAAATTTGGTAGTAGTCCTAACGGAGGTTCGATATGCCCACAAGGTAGCAAAAAGAAGCAAATGTCAGTCTGATTTATGTATCCCTATCATACGTTGAAGCATAGTTTTAAGAGCCTTATTGATAGCCTCAACTTGTCCATTCGCCTGTGGATAATAGGGAGTTCAACTTTCATCGGAAAATCCCATCTTGGCAGTCGTTCGGTCATCATACGATACCAGAAATTCTTTCCGTGATCCGTAACTATGGCTTATGGAACACCAAACCGTGTGATGACATGGTTGAAAAATAAATATGCAGTTGTTTCTCTAGTATTGTTAAATGTAGGCATCGCTTCGGCCCATTTGGTAAAGTAATCAATTGTTACAATGATATAGCCATGCCCCCCGGCCAAGTGAGGGTTACATGTCATGAAATCGATACCCTATTTTGCAAAAGGACCTACATTGATAACAAGATGCATAGGTGCAGGTGGAGCATGGGTCTTACGATAAAAAATCTGCCATGAATGACACTTTCGGACAACGAAAATATAATCGCAAAAAATAGTAGGCCAAAAGTAACCACCACGTAGGATCTTCTGTGCGGTAGCATAACCAGATAAATGACCACCCCATGCCTTCGAGTGGCATTCATTAAGGAAATTCTTAGCCTCCTCATGGGTGAGGCACCTTTGGAAAACCATATCAATACCACGATGATAGAGGGTGTTGCTAATGATTATATAATCTTTGGCTGTCGCCAATGATTATATAATCTTTGGCTTGATATCGAATACATCGCTGCTCGAAGCGAGAGGTATTAGACCAAAAAGTCTGGGTTTGGAGATATACAAGGATGTCTCCATAGCAAGGGTAAGATGACGAAATCAGAAACAATGACTTGTCTGGGATTGAATTTTTATACGTGGATTCAGAGCCACCAGTGGGAAGGTTGCAGATCAGCTCAATGAAAACTAATGATTTCTTTGACTTGGATTTGATGAATTCCAGGTCAAACTCCTGCAGGATGATCATCCTTTTGGAGTACTTGGCCACCAACAATTGACATGACAAAATGTATGTCGTAGGGTTACAATCCGAAATGATCATAGTTTTCCAGAGCAATATATAATGGCAGAATCTTTACACAACTTGAATAGCCACCAAAGCTAACTTCTCAACATGAGTGTACTTGACTTCAGTATCATTGAGATTCCGACTCATTGAGATTCCCTACGCCGTCCTCTTGGACCAATACCATTGTTATGATAGTAACTACAGTGGAGAGATACAAGAAATAATTGCGTTGGTAATCCGTGGGATATAATAGAGATGCCCAAATCAGTACATCTTTCAAGGCATCAAACGCCGTTTGAGCAACATCATCCCAATGGAAGGGAACTCCTTTCTTTAACAGGCGAGTGAATCCTTTGGTCAACTTAGCATAATTAGGGACAAACCTCCGTAGAAAGTTAGCCTTTCCTTGGAGTCATTGGAGTTGAAGGAGGGAAGAAGGCATAGGCAGATCTATGATCACCTGAAATTTCAAAGGATCGATACGAATTCCGTGTTTTAAAACCACAAAACTGAGAAGTCGGCCAGAGCTAATGCAAAACACACATTTGTGAGGGTTTAAATGAATATTGTAATGCCTACATCGTAAGAAAATGGCTCTAAGATGCGTCAAGTGATTAGCCGAATGTTTTGAGTGAGCAGGGAGATCGTCCAGATAAGGTTGCACAATGTGTTTGATATCATGAAAGGCGTAATTCATTGCCCTTGTAAACGTAGCCCCAACATTCTTCAATCTGAAAGGGATTTTTCGGTATGCAAACATGCCCCATGGACAAATAAATGCAGTTTTAGGTTGATCCGCTAAGAGAATGTTGATCTGATTATTGTTGATTTGGGGTAGCATCGGATGTGTTCTAAGCCTCAAATTTTGCAAGGAGGCTTGGGCACATGCATTCCAAAGAACCCAGAAAGCATTTTGGGAAATTCCACCCATAAGTGATTTTATTAAAATAATTAATATTTTTAATGGGGTTCCTAAGTCTAAACTTAGGAAAATTAAAATATTAATGGGTATTAATCTAATCAGGAGTGAAACTTCTATAAAAAGACACGGATCAAGCCAAAAACGAAGGGGCTTGTGAGGGTCATTTGGAAAACTCACAGAGAGAGAAAATCGATTTTCTAAAGTGAGGAGTTCGCAGGAGGAAAAATCGATTAGGAGATCTCTTGTAGTTGAGAGGTAGGGATAGTAGCTTCCGGAGAGAGAGATTCTCAACTAGAGAGACATCAGCAGAGAGAGGTAGCGAGTGATCCAAAAGCCTTGACGCAGAGGCTGTTGCAGGGCCAGGAGGGCCACATAGAAGCAACATAGAGGTAGAGAGAGAAAGTCTAAAATTAGTGCAGTGAGTCAGTTTCAGCAGCCAGAAGCTGAGGTGTGAGATCGGGAGGCTGAGAGCAATGACTCTGGGCTACTGCTCGATTCCCCAGTTGGGTGACACAGTGCCTGAAAGGGTTGACGCTGGGACAAGGTAGAGGCAACGCAGAGCCTGCCAGGGGCACCTCATCTAGCAGCCAGAACATGCAAGATTTTTTCTAAGTAATTGTGTGAGGTAAAACTCACAAAGCTTCTGCCAGTATTTCTCTCTGTAATTGAATAACCCTATGAGGTATGCAGTGATGTATTCAGATTTTGCTACTGCTTAATAATAATAAACCCTTAGAGCCACTGCACCGGTTTTCTTGCAGTGGGTTTTTCCAGGGACTTTTGTCCAGAAGTAACTGTGTCATATGTGTTTCTATTTTCCTTGCTCAGTTTCTATGTTTCAGAATCATATTTAATTAGTGTAGGCTTCTTCAGTGATTTGCTTCGATATTTCATGAAGAAATCTGAAATAAGTTTGTAATATAATTTAAAATCTAGGAGAAGTAGATTCAACTGGTTGCAGTCAAATTCCTAAGATTGTTAGATCTTGGAATTTTCACAATTATAGTTGGAAAATCCATCCATGAATGAATAGATTTTACAACCAACACAATCATCAACAATCTGGTCAATGAATAGGGTGGGATAGTTATCCTTTGGACAAGCACAATTTATGTCCCGATAATCGACACATACGCAAATTGTTCCTTGTTTCTTCATGACAGGAACAATATTTGACACCCAATCAGTTAAAGGAACTGGATAGATGAAACCAATCGCGACAACCTTCTTGGGATGTGTCGGACGAAGGCGTTGCCGAACTGGTTTAGCATCGGGATACATTTTTGTTTTGTGAATCACAATGTTGGGATCAATCCTTGGCATTTCTTCATGAGACTAGGCAAAGGCATCTCGAAACTCCTGAAATAGAGCTTTATAAGTCTTAATCTCATCCGGAGAGTAAGACGCTTTGATATGTAAATTCTTGACAATGTCAGGTTTAATCAAGATATCGAGAGGGATAGTCTCTTCAATATTTGATAGGTTCTTCTCTGAATCAACTTCATGAATGGAAACATAATTCATAGAAAGCTCAACGATATTGGGTTGATAAAGGTCATAAGGATTATCCTTGATGGAATTTGACAAGGAGGAACGATGGTGATGATCGTCTTGTGATGCATTGTCTAGCATCATGATTTCCATGATGCTTTCATCAGTAGGGAATTCACGAGAGAAAGGGTTAGAAGATGTACCATAATCTAATGAGCAATCAACCCAATTGATCGAAGAGACTAAATCGGAATGGATCGCACATGCTAAATGAATGGCTTCATAATCAAGCTCAATGGGGCTAAGAGGCATATGATTGCCAAAACTATCGATGTTAGTGTCGTCTGGTACTACCCAAGGATCAGTTGGAATAGTAGAAGAGGATATCATGTTGAACATAATATCGGTTGGAATAATATCAGTTTTTTACATAGCGGAAAAAAGCATTAGAACTGAGTTAGAGGAAGTAGGGTCCCGAGCAACCAAATGAGTCTCCTAATTTGGAAACGGATCTGTCAACACGACAAGTGAAGTAGAAGACTTCAGAAATTGGTTCATTTTCATTGCTGTGGATAGTCACAAGTGAAGTGTTCCTCATTACAAATTAGGCATGGGTAACGAGGTTTCCATTTCTCGTTAGAAGATTGATTGTTTTGTTTATCTTGCAGAGGAGAATATTTCTTCTTCTTACCTTTGCCTTTCTTCTTACTTCCTGGTTACTATTGAGATTTACCTTTATCATAATGAACGACATTGATCTTAGAAGTAGAAGCCGCAGGAGGATTGGATGGAGGGCTTTGGGCAGTTGCAGTAAAAGAAGTTGCAGATGGTTTAGTCATCGACTACGAACTAGTAGAACCAATCACGCCATCAGTAGCATGAGATTCTTTGCTAGGAGCTTGAGGAACAATGTTCGAAGGTCACGGAGCGTTTGGTATCTTATCATAAAGCATGCCAGATTGGGTATAAAATAGATCCAAGTACTTGCTCTTCGGTTACAACTCCACCCTTAGCCACGTCTTCTGTTGCAGGGGTCAACAGAGGCTTAGTAAACCAGTCTGCTAACAATTGATCCAGAACATATGTCTTAACCAACCGACGACAATGTCTGCACTCATGAATATGATCAGAGATGTGAGTGGAATCAAATTGTTTGAAGTTGGTCAGAAGTTCTGTTCCAGTTTTGTATCTGATGGGCAACTGGAAATGTGTGAGAAAGGTGGTAGCCAAGGCACTAAAATTATTAAACGAAGCTCTCGGTAATTCAATATACCATTTAGTTGCCATATCGGTAAGAGTATGCTGGAAAAGACGTAATTGAATCTAATCATCATTAAGGGAGTTCAATGAACACCAGAAATGATAAGTCATGACATGCGTCGATGGGTCTTCTCTAGGATTCCCATTGAATTTTGGGATATCAGAAGGCAATTACGTAGGAATAATCGACCACCAAGGCGAATGAGCAATATGATCGTTGGTGCTTTCCCAAAGTCATAATCTAAAGGCTCAAGTGGTTTGAACATAGAATCATACTCAGGATAAGTGGGAGTCTTATCAATTTCCTTAGTATCAAAGATTGGGTCTCTCATAAAAGGAAAATTGATTACTTCCAACTGTGCCGCTAAAGGAAAATGAAGATTGTCCTTCCCAAGGGTAACAATGGGTATGTCATCATAAATAGCTCCCGAGGGGAAGGAAAGGCCAATCTCATCCTCATCCTCCTTGTTGGTGTTGTAATTGGGAGCACCATCAAATTGAGGACCAACAATTTCCCGTTTCTCCTTTTCAATGTGGAAATAATCTTTAATGTCATCTTTCAAGGGGGTAATGGGATCATCTCTCAAGGTTTTCAAAAGAGGATTCATCGGGGGTAATATCCTTGAGAAAGTAGGGTTGGTCTCAATTTCACTTTCCATAAATTTATCCTTCCCAGCACATGTTATTTTTGGACAATCGTCCCCAGAAAAACCCAATGCGGGAAAACCGGTGCAGCTTATAGAGGGTTTTATTATTAAGCAGATTCTGAATATGACTAGGGTGCCAGAAAT
This sequence comes from Pinus taeda, assembly GCA_000404065.3. Lineage (NCBI taxonomy): Eukaryota > Viridiplantae > Streptophyta > Pinopsida > Pinales > Pinaceae > Pinus > Pinus taeda. The sequence goes on along the minus strand of APFE030703595.1, from coordinate 32,282 downwards.
GGCTCACCCTTCAGAGAATATCCTTGGCAGCAATACCTCTATTTGGAGATGGATATTCTGGCTGATCAGCAACCGGATGAACGATCCCACAGCGACTCCGGCTGTTCCTTGTGCTAGACAGCAAAAGCTGCTCCACGCACTCTCTAGAACTGCATCACCCTCTTAGGGACTGCGTCACTCTCTTTGGCTCTGCGTCAGCCAATCAGCTATTAATCTGTCCCGCTAGATCACCTTAGCGCAGCCTCTAAAGCTCTTTGCGTCAGCCTCTACGACCTTTGCGTTAGCTCCTTTGGCCCTATGTGTCCTCTGCGTTGGCCTCCTTAGCCCTCTGCGTCAACCCTTGCTGCCTCTGCGTCAGCCTTTATAGGCTCTGCACTGCCGCTTTTGGCACCTCTTTGATATGTATTCCTCAGCCTCCTTCCAAGTTGCCTCTCACTGCAACTGATCACTTGTTTGATTTCCTCAGCGAACCTCGCCCCAAAAAATTGAACTAACTGATCTCTCTTGGTGTCTTGGTGCATCTCCAACTGACCCTCAAGCTTCCTCTTATACTTTTCCTGTTGACGATACAACGACTAAGATTAAGTCCCTAATCAATGGCTAAGATTAGATATGGCTTGATCCTCATTATTTGGAACTTTCTCACCCATATTATATTAATACACATTAATATTTTAATTTTCCTAAGTTTAGACTTAGGATCCCCATTAAAAATATTAATTATTTTAATATCTCTTCATTCGGGTGGAATTTCTCCAAATTATTTCTGGGTCATGGAGATCTCATATGCCTTAGCCTCTCCACCAATTTTCATGGCCAGAGCACGTCCGATGTTACCACCAATTTTCATGGCTAGAGCACACCTAATGCTACCAAAAATCAACACCATAGTGGGCATTGACATGTATAAGTGTCTCCAAAATCAATAGGGGGTTAACCAAGGACCCTATTAAGTGGTTTCAACCTCCAAAGGTGTTTCACCCAAGGCATCCTTTTCTCCTCATTTAGAAGGAGAAACATGTGGGTGGATTGATCTTGCATTGTTTTTCTTAGTTTTCATTTTTGCATGCCTTAAGACTTAACACAATCTCACCATCATAGTCTAACTTCGTAAATTTAATTTTGTTGCTTGTTCCCATTTATGCATTTGAAGTTTTGCTTTTAAGTACAACTTGGAATTTCACTTTTTAGAGCAACCTATTTCATTATATGCAAACATTTCAATTCACATGACAAAGTTAGATTTAATTAATTTGACAATTTGCTTCTTGCTTGCCTCACTATAGGCTCATTTGGTTACTTGCTCATTTATTTTAAGTTATTTGCTCACTTTGCAAGCATTTCATACTTTGAAGCTTCATCTCATTTCATTGCTTTAGCTGGTGGATCATTGATATATCATGTGTTAAAGCACTTACTCTGAGCAACTTACAATCTTATGTGCTTATGAAGCTTATGCTCTTGTATCTTGTATATTTGAGCAATTATCTAAGTTATCTCATTGAGCATATTTTCATTTATCTGAGGCATTTTCTTTTACAAGCACTAATGAACTTACTTGCATCTCATTTAGGCATATTAGCATAATTGCATTTTAACTCAATTTATTTTCAAGCATAAGCTTGGTTGAAAGACATCTCTTAGGGACCTCTTTCTTTCATCAACTTGAGGGACATGTACCCTATTATGTGGTTAACACGGTGACCTTGCAGCCGTCAAAGCCACAATCTCTGCAGCACCAGAGGCATCGGGTGTGTTGGGTAATCCAAAGGAGGTATCATTAATAGAGTCTTGGCTGTCTTGCCTTGGACCCCTTCCACAACTTACATAAAAGACTTGTTTCAAACAGTCGAAAGAAAGGTCACATCTAGACTAGGCATTTAGATCAAAATTAACCAAGATAATTTCATTTAATTTTAGTTTAAGTGCATTTCATGCTAACACATTTTACTATTTTACTTGCAAATTATTTCATGTACTTGTCATTGATGCAAATGTCTTAATTGATTAGGAAAGTATCATCTTGTTCACTTTTGCAAGTAAAGTTTAATTTGTTTCCTTTGCAAGTCACTCTATATTGCTTCCATACCTACTTTGGATTTGTGAATGATTATATAAGTTGAAAGCATTTCTTGAAAGGAAATTTTATATCTTGCATATGATATCATATCTTATATCTTGTGTTTGATTGACAAGGTTACTTGTGTTTCAATTGGAAACACTTCATTATTCTTGAGCAGGTATTATTTATTTTTAAGCAATATTGAAGGCATTGGTTTTATGTATGCAAATCTTTGATTCATGTGTTGATGGTCATATATTTCATTTCATATTGCTCATCATATTTGCTCATAATCTTAAAAGTAACCCAATTCACTCTAACATCTCCTCGAAACCTCACATCCCTTTTAATTTAGTTTTCTATATAGGGACCACCCTCCTTAGTTTACCTAGGAGAGAGATTAAACAGAGAGAGTTGGGAATAGGTGACAAACCCATCTCTTAAATTTGCCACCAACCACACCTTGTGGGGTTAAGGGCTTTTATCACTAACTTAGGTTTGTGTGCAAGGCGACAACAACAATCTCCATATATATAGATACTTATTCTTTGAAGCTTGAAACAATGAGGTAAGGAAGCCAACCTACAGGTGGTCTTAATCAAGATATGTACCTGTGCATCTTGAAATCAAAACTTGTAATCCAAAATTCAGTGAAAAATCAAGTTTGAAGGCTATTTCCGTATCAAGGAACCAAACCTATTCTAATTTCGTGCATGAAGGAGACTTAGCATGAAGGAGACTTAGAATGAAGGCTCATCAGTGTTACCATCTCATGAAGTCTCTTTTGCTACCAGGAAGTGTAAGTGTCGCTAAAATGTCGCCAAACTAGCGATTCTACTCAAGAGAAATATTGGCAAAAATATACAATCTTAACACCTGACTGCTATTGAAAAGCTAGTCGTCCACCTGCTCTGCATAGGCTCTGCGTCACCCTAGCACAAACCCTCACACACTTGGCCTGGAACTGTTGCCAATTGTGAAAATCCTATCTTTGCAACATCTGATTTACTTTTCCTACTCATTCTTCAAGAAGTTATTTACGAAATTCCTTCAATAAACATTAAAATAAATTCTGCTGCAGATATCACACCATAATACAAAAACAAACATATGTACAAGAATCAACACATTGACACAGATATTTTGGACAATAGTCCCCGGAAAAACTCAATGTGGGAAGACCAGTGCAACAAGGGAGGATTTTATTATTCAACAATTCTTCAGTACAACAGGGTGACAAACTGGCTTACCCATAGAGAGAAAAATTCTCCAGCACTTCTTCTAGTCCCAGTGTCAGCTTGGCTGACCTCTGCGTGGCTCCCAGACACTCTGCGTCAGCCCCTGCTTGACTGTGTCAGCCTTGGGCCTCTCTGCATCACCCACGCAGGCCCTCTAGTGATTGCGTAGTCTCTTGCTGCCTGAAATATCCTCCATCTGCCTGTCCTGCCTTAGCGCTGGTCTCCAGTGGTCGATTCCTTCTCTCTGTTCCATACGTGCTGCCTCCTAACTACTCATCGCACCACTAGTTCGAATTTCTCAGCTAACCCTGCTCTAGAAATTGAACTGACTGGTCTCCCTTAGTGTGTCCTCCAAGTGACCCTCAAGCCTCCTCTTATACTTTTCTCGTAGACAAATCAACTACCGAGATTAAGTTCCTAATCAACGGCTAAGATTAACTCTGGCTTGATCCATGACTTTTCGACCCTTCTAACACAGTTTTATATTAATTCACATTAATATTTTACTTTCCCTAAGTTTAGACTTAGGGACTTCATTAAAAATATTAATTATTTTAATATCTCCCAAACTGTTTAGAATCTGCCGAAACCATTTATGGGTATTGGAGATTTCACGTGCTTTAGCCTATCCACCAATTTTCGTGGCTAGAGCACATCCGATGCTACCCCAAATCAACACTTCCTCTTAGCGAGGACTGTGCTCTAGTAATACTCCTCACTGAGTGTCACCCTGATCATCTAGCATCGGTCCTTGTGCTGATGCGAAGCCTCCCTGCCTAACATCCTCTGCATTGCTGCATCCCGTACTGCTACCCATGGCTCTGCTACTGCCACTGCTGCATCTGTACGACAACTTCCTCTGCATCTATGATGCTGCTGGTGCTTTCTCCCAACACTGCATCTGCACTGCAACTCCCTCTGCATTTATGCTGTTAACACTCCCATTTCTGCTACTGAAATAGGTTCTTTACCGTCCCCATCTTTTCCATGAAGTAGTCAGAATTTGTCCTTCCAAGGGCCTTGATGAGGATGTCCGCCCCCTGTTCTCCTATAGGAGCGTAGCTCAACTGTACAGCTCCTCGTTGGACACAGTCCCTAACAAAGTGACACCGGATATCAATATGCTTCGACCTATCATGAAACACTGGATTCTCAGAGAGCTTGATGCAACTCTGATTATCGCACATGATCCTAGTCGCCTCCATATTCCTTCCCAATAGGTTTACAAGTAGCTTTCTAAGCCATATGGCCTCACACGAAGCTGTGCTTGCCACCATATATTCTGCCTCAGATGAGCTCATAGCCACGGACTTCTGTTTCCTACTGCACCAGGAGATCATTCTTGATCCAATGTTGAAACAATACCTAGAGGTACTTTTTCGATCCACTGAACTTCTTGCCCAATCTGCATCAGTAAATCCACTCAATTTGATATCCTTACTCCTGGTGTACAAGAGTCCATAACCGACTGTTCCCTGTAAATACCTGAGAACATGTTTGGTCTCTGCCCAGTGTGCCCTCTTCGGTTCCACCATGAACTGACTGAGGGTGTTGACAGCATAGCAAATGTCTGGCCTGGTATTGACCAGATACATTAGGGACCCTATGAGCTGCCTGTATAAGGTGGGATCAACATACTTGTCTTCTGATGCCTCAATCTTCTTCCAGTTGGTGATCATTGGAGTAGCCATGGGTCTACAGTCGTCCATCCTGAATCACTTCAGTATTTTTGTAGCATATCTCCCTTGCCCAAGGAAGATCTCTCCCTTTTGTTGCCAAACTTTGAACCCTAGGAAATAATGTATTCGTCCCAAATCCTTCATATTGAATTCTGTGGCTAGATTCTTCTTGCAGTACCCGATGAGCTTGGATGATCTTGTCAAAAAGAGATCATATACATACAATACTAAGGTTAGCGTATCATTCTGTACAACCAGATAGTAGAGATTTGGATCTGCGTCACTCTTGACAAATCCCATCTTCTGCAAGTAGCCATCGGTTCGACCATACCATGCTCTAGGTGTCTGTTTTAGCCCATACAAGGCTTTCTTGAACCTGCATACATGAGACTTCTTCTCATGTGTCTCAAAGCCCTCTGGTTGTTCAATGTATACCTCTTCTTCTAATACCTCGTTCAGAAAAGCCGTTTTGACATCCATCTGATGAATCTCCCATCCCATCTGAGTTGTAAGAGATATCACGGTCCTAATAGACGTATACTTGGCTATCGGGGCGAAGGTCTCCTCGTAGTCAATTCCTTCCTTTTGAGCGTACTCCTTAGCGACAAACCTGACCTTGTATTTCTCAACACTATTGTCTGCAGTGTATTTGATCTTGTAGATCCGTCTCGAACCTACCACTAATCTGTCTTGATGCCTTGGCACTACCTCCTAGACACCGTGCACCATTATGTTGTACTCTACCATTGCGTCTAGCCAAACCTGATGTTGAGTTTCCTCCTTGAAACTGACAAGCTCCCCATCCTAAGCTACTAATGCCTGATATCTATCTGGTTGTTTTCGCTCCTTATCGTTTCTTGGCGCACCAATGAAGTCCTCTGCATCTCACAGAATCTGATGAAGTTCCCTGTTAGTTCTTCCTCTGCCAACAGGTGCTTCTATAAGCTCCTCCTCCTCATCCTGAGAATCTTCTTGACCCGAGGATGATATTTTTACTTCTGTTGGTTGAAGAGGCTCAACCAACGGCTCCTCTTTTGACTGCTCCTCAAAAGGCATCTCACGAGATTTTTTGAAAGCACTGTCCTTCATGAACTTTACATCTCGTCAAACTACTACCTTCCTACTCCCTGGAAGCTAGATTCTGTATGCCTTATCGTTCTCGCTATATTCTACCAGATATCCCTTTTCCACAATTTGATCCAACTTCTTCCTATTTTTCTCTGGTATGCGGCAATATGCTAAACTCCCAAATATCCTGAAATGACTGGCTTCAGGTGTCTTCCCTGTGAAAACTTTCTCTGGAGTAATCTTTCCCAACGCCCGATGAGGAGCCCTGTTCTGAACATAGACTGTTGTGTTGCATGCTTCCGCCCATAGGAATTTCGGCATATCCTGATCATATATCATGGCCCTAGCTGTTTCTATAATAGTCCTGTTCTTTCTTTTTGCTACTCCATTCTGCTCTGGATTGTAGGGAGTTGTCCACTCTCTTCTGATGCCCTCCTTAGCACAAAAATCAGTGAAGTCCTTATCGACATACTCTCCACCATTATCTGAGCGCAAAACTTTTATTTTCTTCCTAGTCGGATTCTCCACCAGAGCCTTGAACTCTTTGAATCGACAGAAAACCTCATCCTTGGTGTTTAGAAAATAAATCCAAGTTTTCCTTGAGTGGTCATCAATGAAGGTAATGAAATACTCAGCACCACTGAGAGCTTTGACGAACATAGGTCCGTAGATATCTGAGTTTATCAATCCTAGTACACTCTTGGCCCTGTGTTTGCTTCTAGGAAACGCTGCCTTAGCATACTTTCCTAGAGTGCATCCTCTGCATACATCATCTCGTTCCGTACTTAGATCTAGAACTCCTGTTATAGTGCTCCTAAGAATTCTTAGAGCTCCATGGTGCAAATGACCCATTCTTCTGTGCCATAGTTCATTCAAGTCCTTGTCTCCATGACCGCCTATTAGTGCCATTGGTGATTCTAGTTGTAATCTATACAACCTATTACTTTTGATCCCGATTTGCACTTTCTTTTTCCAGCTTGGGTGTTTGACGTATACCTTCTCCTTGATGAAGTAGACGTCATAGCCCTTGCCTTGAAGTTGGACATGGAAAGTAAGTTCATCCCCAATCTTGGTACATGCAACACATTTGTAGCACGAACTTGTTCTCCCGATTCTGTTTGAAAAACTATGGTACCCTTCCCTACTGGAGTACTCTTTGCCTTGTTCCCCATGGTGATCTGAAAGTTCATCTTCTCTTCTCGATATTCTGAGAAACATTCCCTGATTCCCATCATATGCCATGAGGCTCCACTGTCTATATACCACACCTTTGATGATGCATAACTAGTCATACAAGCCACTTCTTCTTCCAGTCTGGAAGCCAACGTAGAGAAATCAAAGTCTCTTTCTCTTGTGCAATCTTTTGAAAATCTATCCGAGTCCCCTGACGTGGATGCCTCTGCATCATGGTCTTGACCCATAACTGATTTTCCCTTCCCGTCTCTGATTACTCCCTTTGATACCATGTGAAAATTCTATCACTGCAACATTTGATTTTCTTTTTCTACTTATTCTTCAATAAGTTATTTACGAAATTCCTTCATTAAACATTAAAATAAATTATGCTGCAGATATCACACCGTAATACAGAAACAAACACATGTACAAGAATCAACACATTGACACAGATATTTTGGACAATAGTCCTCGGAAAAACCCAATGTGGGAAAACCGGTGCAGCAAGGGAGGATTTTATTATTCAACAATTCTTTAGTACAATAGGGTGCCAAACTAGCTTACCCACAGAGAGAAAAATTGTCTAGCACTTCTCCTAGTCCCAGTGTCAGCTTGGCTGACCTATGCGTGGCTCCTAGCCTCTTTGCGTCAGCCTTGGGCCTCTTTGCGTCATCCACGCAGGCCCTCTAGTGACTGTGCAGTCTCTTGTTGCCTGTGCGTCTGCCAGAAATGCCCTGCGTCTGCCTCTCCTGCCTCAACGTTGGTCTCCAGTGGTTGATCCCTTCTCTTTGTTCCGTACTTGCTGCCTCCTGACTGCTCACCAGACCACTAGTTCGCATTTCTCAGCTAACCCCGCTCTAGAAATTGAACTGATTGGTCTCCCTCAGTGTGTCCTCAAAGTGACCCTCAAGCCTCCTCTTATACTTTTTTTGTTGACAAATCAACGACCGAGATTAAGTCCCTAATCAACGGCTAAGATTAACTCTGGCTTGATCCATGACTTTTGGACCCTTCTAACATAGTTTTATATTAATTCACATTAATATTTTATTTTCCCTAAGTTTAGACTTAGGGATTGCATTAAAAATATTAATTATTTTAATATCTCCCAAACTCTTTAGAATCTGCCCAAACCATTTTTGGGTATGGAGATCTCATGTGCTTTAGTCTCTCCACCCATTTTCGTGGCTAGAGCACATCCGATGCTACCCCAAATCAACATCAATGTAGTGGTTATGCCTGCTGCTCACTGGGAAAATGCTTCTCCAGTCCTCTGGAAAATCTTCCCAGCCTTTGGAACTGAAAACGTCCTCCTCTTCAGCGAAATTGAACTGCTCACTTGAGCCTTTGTGTTGCCTCTGTGCTGTCTCCTGGAAAATAATTTTGGCCTCCTCTTTTTGACTCTTCGAAATTGGAAAGCTTCCTTCAGATCACTGTTGACCTCTCCTACCACCTGCTACTCGCCTCCTGACTCGATTTTCACTGCTGAATCACTCTTGCACTTAGAAATTTGAATTGCTTGGGAAACTGAGTATCTGCATTGGCGTGTTCTTTATCTACCCATCTACCTCTTCTTATAATCTTTAGTTGGAACTCCAACAACCACGATTAAAACTTAACCGATGGTTGAGATCATCTTGAAGTCGATTTGTGTGAGTTTCTTGAGAATCCTCACCTTTCTCAATTAAGTAGTTTTAATTAACCACTTTTTCCAAGTTAGACTTAGGAATTTTTTAATTATAGTCAATTAATTTAGTTGAGCCATCGAAACGATTTTTGGGTTTTGGAGAACTACTATGTTTTAGCCTCTCCACAAAGTCTCGAGACTAGAACACCATCCTATGCTACAAAAACTAACAGTTCAACAAGGATATGCTCAAAGTTCAAACATAGAATGCTACGTGTGTAGGTATTGGACTGAGGGTGCTTTCCTGGATAAATAGAGCTTCAGAGAACCACGAAAACACCAGTTACGTCTGTCATCATGTCTGAAACTTGAACTTGAATCCAAATCGACCAAAGCAGCTAATCTGAATGCAAAAAGAGCCAAAAACTGGCAGGGATGGATTCTTCGTTGTGGGTTGAGCTTGATCTTATAGTCATGACCCGATACTCTCCTTGTCTCCAGCGGCGGACAAACTTTGTTATTAAAATCGAGGACAACGTTTAGAAAAAGCTCTCTGACCTGTTTCTCTAGGGGATCTAGGTTGTCCTTCAAGCAGCCTCCACAAGCACATGCAAACCGCCTGACTGATACACACTCTCAATAGAACGATGTCTTATAATCTCTTTGATTAAACAATTCATTGGACGCTATACATACAACAAAAATATTACACCCACTCTGAAATATTACGCCGCAGTTATTTCAACATGCATTCAATGATGTACGCATCTGCTTGGCTGATGTGCATGTAGACTGGCGCAGAACTCCAGCATCAAGCCAAACTAGTGTATACTCTCAGCAATGGCACTTTGTGCCGATAGACGAGCAATGTTTTTCCAACATTTTTTAGATGGGCGAACACTAAAAACAACAACTTCAGCAATGGGGTCCAATGTGTCAACAATTTCCTATTCAGCATCACCCCTAGAGTGTGATCATCTTGTTGCAGAAGATCAAAACCACTCTTGCCTCGTCTAGAATCTTGGCAAACTCAGCAGCTTCTTCATCCGAGTGTGCCACTCATGTGCCTTGACACAGCTTCAAGAGATCCAGACACATAATAAACTCGTGAAGTGGAAGGCTTGATTCCAAGAACCGAGTAAACAGAGCAGCAGACTATGGAGCGCCTCAAAAAGAGTGGTTACGTTGCCAACAACAATAATATTTCATATATTTTGCATGTGAAAGAAATACTTTAATAATGAACGCAGAAATCTAGCCAAGGCAGAATAAACTGTCAAGACTAAATAAGTATGACTCTGAATGCCATCTATGCAAACACCCTCTGGTTGTGACTGATACGAAATGGCTTTTACAGTTTAAAAAATCTCATTTCCTTCCTTTCTATGTACGATGACCTTATATTTAAACAAATAAAACACCTTTTGATTATCGAGAAAAGTGCCTTTTTCGAATTAATATTCGTTTATTCCACCACAGAAGTACAAAGAAAAATGAACCATAACAGAGTTTGTCCGCTGCTAGAGATTGAGTTTTTGGAGCTTGAGTCACAACTACAACAAAATGAGCTACAACAGAAATTTCATGAATTCAAGGCACTTTGATGCAAGGCCAAAATTAGTTAGAAAACAAATTTTGCATTTCCTGTTTTTTTTACCTGCAAAATCCTTGTTTATGCTTGATTTCGGCCTGACTTTAAATTATATGAGTGTTCACTAGATTCCCTCGTCTCAACAACCAGTGCTGCCTCAATCATCGATTGATTCTGCTCTGCATGCCATGGACAGATTGCTAGAAAGGAAGGCCACAAAAATAGGGTCTCAAGCTATTCAACAGGGCAGATATACTACTGCTCTGATACCACTGTTGGAAATGAATTGAACTATTATTAAGAATGATGTACATATAAATACAACATTGAAACTGTTGGATTCAACTTCCAAGGTTTCTTGGAATTGTAGTAACTGTTCACGATAACTCTAATGGATCAAGTGTCCAACAATATTACTTAACTTTATTATTGTTGATTGAGCTCGTCAGAATGCTGTTACTGGCACATGTGCATCCAATCAATTTTATTGAGATATATCTGGTCACGTTTTCCAATTATTGGTAAACTGTATCTGGGGACAATTGAGTTCTTTCACTTGTAAAGCACCTGGAAAATATTCAGCACTGATGATCTTAAAAGGTTGACTGCTTATTGAAATCACAAATCTGCCAGTATACTTGGTGCAATATATTGAATATATTGTTCTTACCTATCTGCCAACATACTCGATGAAATGTAAATGTGATGGTTTTATTTTTTCTCTATGACAGGATAAATTGGACACCATGCTTTATGCTGAAGCGATATATTTTGACAGGAATTCAAGATGGACCACATGAACCATTTATTGCAGATTCTGTGGACTTCGTTGTTAATCAGGTAACTGCAGAAATACCTTGTTAGTTATTACTGCTTTTTCTGATTTAGCAGTTTTTTTCATATTTCCAGTAGAACAGCCAATTGAATTGCATGAGAGTTTTCAATGCTGCTTCAGTTTATGTTTTGTATGTTTCTTTGAATTTTTCTCGTGTCTATACCAATAATTTTTCTATAAAAGTAGATACATGGACTTTAGAATCTAGACCAATGCTTCCTGTGTTTGTCACTTTCAAGGCTTCATTTTGAAAAAAAGGATGGAACTATGGACAATATTTTGGGGATTACCATTCCTATGAACTACTAATTAACGTGTCTGTTTAGTGTACCATTTCTGATGTTGGCAAGATTCTCAAGGCAATGACTTAAGCTGTGCTACTTCACAACCTTATCTGAAGTCTGTCTTATGGTGCTGGTTGTTTCAGTTTTGTTTTTTCATCACAACTAGACACATATGCAGAACAGATCTAAAGAAAGCAATTGTGAAAGTTAGTCCGGTTTAGGATTTTACTTTCTTTGGGTTTGATATGTGTTGGGACTTGAGTGTGAGTTGGCCCTATGTTATGTGGAAATAACAATGAGTCTTGAGGCAGTTAATTAAGAAACAATTTGTGCGCAAGATTTGAATAAATAATAATTGCAGCAATATTTATAGAAATACATGAATTTTGATTCAAGCTCTTTTGTGACTAACCAATCTGGTTCAAATCACGAATTTCCATAATATTTGAAACAATAAATAAATTCATAAGGAAAATAAATAATATATAGAAATGTATGATATTAAATATGAATAGTGTAGGATGATCAAATACAATGAGGGCCTTGTTATAACTACCTAGGCAGCGTTGCCTTTTCGCTAAGGGACATGTCCTTTTGATAAGACACACCTTTTCATTATAATGTCTTTTCACTATTTAATTATTTATTAATATTCACTTATTTATTTTTTATATCAGGGGGGAAATCGGTAGATAGAACATACAATCATTGTTGCCACCAAGGATGACATAGCACTGCTGCCAAGAAACACTAGCTTGATATGATAGCTCGCAAACCATACCGAGCAAGGCTAGCCAGGATTTGAACCAAGGTGGGTGGCATTATCATTGTGGGCCCTGTTGCCCCAAAATCTAACGGGCCTTGTGAGATGCCTCACAAGGCGAACACTAGACCCTAATGCAACAATGAGGTGGCTGTTGGATTATGTAACTAGTTTCGGTCTTCATAATTGTCAATGTACTCATATAATTATGTATATTTTATGTTACAAGAAAAAGAAGAAAGAAAAATATTATTTTTAAGCATGGGTTTCATGCTCCAGTGTGATGGTCATGTAGGTAAAGCATGTTCTTCATGCTTCTAGGGTTTGTCATGTCAAAAGAATATTTTTCTTGAGTCAAAAGAGTCATTATATTTTGCATAAGACACTATTGGGCAAGTTGTAACATGTAAAAGTTAATAATTTTCAGTCTAGAAAGTCCCATGGTCCTCCAAGTACAAGTCGGCCTAGAGAGGGCTATTTGACCTCTTGGAAAGGCTATATATAGAAGGAACTTCTACCTCATTTGACACTCACTCAGACATAGGTTTGATTTGCAATAAGGAGGATGAAATAAGAGCCAAGAAGACAAGGATAGAAGCAGAAAAGAAAAGTGAAGAAGGAAGACTTATTTTTTGGGCTAATTTTCTCTCACACGTACGAGTTACGGTTTCTGTCTTGCTGCAGGGAGGCCGGAAATTGTAGGACGAAATTCTGGAGCTACTGCAGGTCCAAATTTCTGAACTAGAGGGCTGAAATCTATGATTGAAGTAGGATTGAAGAGGGTTGACTCTTGTTGACTAGAAGCTGTTTTTGTCATCTTGAAAAAGCTTTGTTGGAGCGCTGACTTGGTACTTGGAGGAGGACTTGTGTTAAAATTGGCAATTAGGGCCAAATTCCACCTTAGGACAGCTCATATGATGGAGATGATTATTGCATTGGATTCCTCTTTTCGAGAGGTACAATTTTGATATAAAGGTCATTTCTTCCGACAAGCAGAAATTGAATTTTGAATTTATTCTTTCTTATGGACAAATTGTCAAGGTCGGCCTCAGTCAAATGTAGGCTCATGAAGCCCAATGGATGTGTCTCTTCACCGTCAACGAAGTGTATAAATAGGAGTGATCACTCTCTCATTTGGACATCATCTCAACTCATCACATCATCTTCTCTCTCCTCTCTTGATTGGTTCGTACAACTTGGAGGCTTCTCTATTTCACACGTGTGGAAGAGGACGAATTTCTAGATTGGTTTTGGAGGCCCAAAATTTCAGAGACTTGGGCACTTTGACCAAGCGTTGACTTCAGATTTTGGGCCAGAACTTAGATCTTTTTAGGTCGCATTCTTTGGCACGCAAATTGAGGAGATTGGGGACAGTTTGACCACGTTAGCTGTAGCGTTGACTTTCTACTTTGACCGCAGAAATTACAGAAACAAGGATTTTTTGGGTTGACCAAGCTGTTTTGGGTTGATTTTGACCCTCTCTAGAGGCCGCATTTTTTATGTTGTTGACCGAGCTAATTAGACGTTGATTTGGGGCAACTTTGACCACCGTTGAATCTCTGGTTAGGGCTGCATTGACTGCGGATTAGACTGATCTATTTTGAGCTTGTATTTATGGTATTTGTACACTTTCTCTCTCAGCTTAACTATTGAAAAATAATAAAAAGATTTGATCAAAGGGTTTCCCCACATTGGGGTTTGTCCTTGACATCTGCCACGTCTTGTGTCCTCTTGTCTTGGCTTGTCTTCTGCATATGATTTTATGTTCTATCTGCATTCACTGTCAATTTGTATAATTTAATGTGATTGCTACTGGATATAATTGGAAATTGTCATTAGGCTGTGTTGTCGCACGGATTGTCACGACAACGCTCAGATCGGGGGCTGTCACCCTGATCCCCGATCTCTCCGTTTAAGCCTATATCCCACGGCTAAGGGGGGAAGACCCTATGGGACAATGGATGACCAACTGTGGACTAGTTGGGTTGGGAGACACGAGGGAAAACAAGCACTTATTTGATTTTATTAAGTTAATAGACCAGTGCCTTCTGGAATTAATGATTATTTATTAAATGTTGCGGAAGTATAAACCATGTAAAACAATCATTTATCATCAAATAACCCGAGCGATGTAAGATATTCAGCAAATGCACAACGCCTTAACGATGATCCAGCAATTAAACTTCAAGAAAAAATAAATGCTTTAAATGATCATAAAATTTAAACGCTGACCACCTACCACTTTCATATAGCCGACTTATAAATAAACATTTAAATGCATTTAGCTATAAAGAAATGGACCACAAGAAACTCCAAAAAATGAATTTTCGAATTTTTTGGTAAGCTTTTTCAAAATATTTTTAATTTATATATATAATATTTTATAAAATTTAAGTCCAAAACTAAAATCCTAAATAAAAAATAAAATCTAATCTAAAGTAAAGTCTAAAAAGTAAAAGAAAATTTTTAACTTTTTATGAATTTTTATTTTTTAATTTTTAAGTTTCGTATGATATAAAATTCTAGAACTTAAAATTTTAACTTAAGCAAACTAAAAAGAAATAAATCTAAAACCAAAGAAAAATATTAATTCTAGAACTAAAACCTAAGTTAAATGAACTCAAAAGTCTAATTCTAAAAACTAACATATTATCACATATACAACAAAAATGAAAATAGATTATTTTTTATTTTTTTATTTTATTTTTTATAAAACAAAAGAAAATAAAAATAAAACTTAAACTAAACCAAAAATTGAACTTTTGTATTTTTTACCTTTTTGCTTTTTTATTTTATTTTATTTTTTATATGATGTAAATGGTTTACCCATAAAAGAAAAACGAGAAATATATATGTATAACCTAAACTAACGTAGTCATAAGATTAAAACACACTAAAAGAAAAATTCAAAGGCGTAAGTCGTTTTGCTGTTTGCAGGTGTTGTCGACGGCAGGGAAAACGCGGGGAAACTGAGGGAGATCACGCAGGAAGAGATCATGTGTTTTTGCAGGTAATGAGAATGGGCGGAGGTAGCGTGTAGCTGACACGGTGAGAGGAGCAGCGTAGGGAGAAATGAACGCTGGATGAATAACGTGAAAGAGAAGTTGCTGTTGGAATATGCTGGGCGATGAGCAGATATCGCTGTGGGATTTGATAGACAACTGGAGTAATAGCAGTGAAGGGCTGCGTGGTTTTTAATGGTTTTTTTTCTTTTTTGTTTGCAGGTGTGGAGCTAACAGTGTGAGGTTTCTGAGCTGCGTGGGCAGCACAATGGATGAAATACGTAACAGGTAAAGGAGAAAAGGCCTGAAGAGAAGGAGCTGTGAGCCAGGGAAGGAATGGCCAGCGTAACAATGCCAGAGAAAGAAGGATGCAGGTTGGATGCAGAGAAAAAGTGAATTTGTGACGGCAAGACAACGCTTGAGGGGGAGTGCAGGCAAACAACAAGTGAATTGATGCAGATGGTAACGAATCTGGAGATGGTGAAGTAGCAAGGGTTTTACCCAGTTCACAACAATAAATTTTTTTCCAAATTTTTTTTCCTGTAATAAAAACGAAACCCTCTCAAAGACTTCCAGATCTGAAAGCAACTGAAATTGAAACCCTCGGTCAGGAAAACTGCTTTGATAAACCCTCAAATTCCTTCGGAAAATTTGAAAATCCGCTGATATCTCTGCAAAAATGATGCTGAGGCCAGATCTTACCCTCCAGGGCCTAGATCTGGCTTCAAACAAAAATCTCCTCTTTAGTCCTGCAACTTGCAGTGGAAAAAACAGAAACCCAAAAGTAAAATGTGCAATAAACAAAACTAAAAACCATAAATTAGCTAAATAATTACAGTGTTTACAGATTTCGACTCTTAAGCAGCCAGATTTGTCATTAACCCTCCATGATATTTCAGAATATCAGATTTACTTCAGAAATCTCTCATGCATTCATAAAACAAACTTAAATGATAAACACATGATAGAAACTAGCTGGGCTTTGCAAGAGAATGCTTGCGGGGGTTGGCTGGTTCAGCTGAGAACTTCCCAAACGCCCACTGATCTTCTCAATAAGGGTTTCCTGCACAGCTCACTTCAACCATCAATAAAGAGGTAAAAAACAATACTAGATTCCAGATACAATGGACATACCTGCCATTATTTCAGAAATTTTATTACCATTCAAACCCTAGTAAGTGAACAAGATCCTGTGTTTAACAATACTCTACATCAAGCTATTACTAATGGCTGAAAAATAAAAATATGTAGAAAATAAAAAAGCTCACAACACTTCAGGAGAGTAACACCAGCAAGATTTTAACCCCAAAGTCTTTCTTTATTAGCACTCGAAAAAGTCTACAAGAGAGCTTTCTTCAGCACAAGACTCACAGATCGAATGATCTCAAATGACCCCTAGCACCCTATTTAAAGGAAAAATTCCCAATGGCTAGTTCGAGTGATCTATGTCAAAATGATATCGACTGTCGATGAGGATCAAGATTTCTTTTAATCTCATCCGTCGAATTTTTAAATGCATTTTAATATAATAAAAAATTAAAATTCTGCATTTATTTACTCAAAAATTTGATCTATATTATTTATTATTTTTTAAATTTTTTCTTTATTATTATTAATTTTTTTAAAATTTTTTTATATTTATTTATTATTATTTTTAAAATTTTTAAAATTTATTATTATTTATTATTATTTTTTTTAATTAATTATTATTATTTTTTAATTTCTTTAATTTTTATTTTTTGGATCCTCGAACTTAGCCTTCGGAAAAATTACCTAGGACCTAGGACTTAGGACTTATGAGGGGATTAAAACATTTTCTAACCCTCAAGACACTTTATATCATGACTTTTACAATTTTACATCTCAAGGGGAAAAACCCGTTTGACATAGACCCTCATAGACCACCCAGTTCTGCAACACAATATAATCTAGTAGATCAACGCACTAGGATTCCCCTAAGATTCTAATGACAAAATTCATTCCGGCTTTGGGGTTAGGTTAAAGGAAAACTCTGCCGATCATGGATCGGTGAGACAAAAAACCTTCCTGAACGTAGATTATCACTAGAAAATTAGGTCCACCTAGGCAATTTACATACATGACACAACTCTGCTAAGATTATTTACAATTCACACATACAAACTGGGTTTACAACATAACATGATCAGGTCGACGATGACTGTTGAATGGCACGTACATGTCGATCAAGCGCTATCCCTTTTGCGAAGAAAAGGGGGTGTACTGCTATGGGTAGTTGACACGTAGTGGTCAACATCTGGCTCTACCTGGGGACACGTTGCTGCACTGTTGGAATGTGAGAATCCAGAATCTGCATCCACGCAACACACAACAAAACATAAGTAGCGTCCATCCAAAAACATCATATAACATTAAGCACAGAAAAGATATAAGCTCTTCATTTATTAGCTATTTAGTAACAAGAAAAGTAAATCTAATCCTAAAACAGAAGTGAAAACGCTGAAAAAACAAGGAGAAGGGTTAGAAATATAGAGGATGCCCCATGGCATCAGATGTGTTCAATATAGTGTATACTGAGCATTTGCCTGCTTTCAGGCAAATTTGTCGGCTGCTTGTCGGATGTGCCATGCCTAATTCTGCATACGGTAGTACTTTTTCCTATCCGAAAATCAAGCTGCTCGCGGCCGTCTGATGCATCAAATCTTCTTCTCATTTTCTTCCTCTTGCGCTTTTTCTTCCTGGTAGGCTGTATTACTGATGACGTGAAACTTTTTGCTTCAAAGCAATCAGATGAAGTATGTAAGATATGCGTGACATGTCTTTCTTCATCTTGCATCTGCCCTGTCAAGGATGATGGACCAATCTCACAGGTGTCATGAGTTATAACTTGATCTTCAATGACTAGTGGATTAACCGTGTGAGCATCACCCTGATTATTAATTTCCCTTTTATCCAAGTCATCTTCAATTATCCACTTTTCAATGGAACAAAGGACCTCATAATATGATGGAGCTTGCTGTAACAGATAAGGAGGCTCCTGATCTATTTATGTTCCCTGGTTTCTGTTATCCTCTGACCATTGTTGAAACTTCTGAACCTGTATTTTAATGGCATCTATCTTACTAGAGTGTTCAACCTTTACAGTACTGATTTTCCTGGCATGGTCTTCTTCCCTATCTTTTATTACTTTATCGTTCTTTTCCTTTATGGCGATCAAGCAATGCTGCATAGAGTTTATCGCTTCCTTATGATTTGCTTGCATGGTAGCCAACTGATTATTATGATTGAACGTCATGATAGTCATTTCTTCATCCATAGTTAATAACTTGTTTTGCATAGAATTAATTTCCCTATCATGATTAGCTTTCATGGTCGTCATATTTTCCTCTAAGCCTGACATCTTGCTTTGCATAAAACTAATTTCTGTGTCATGATTAATCTTCATGGCCTCAATTTCCTTAGTATGCTGATTTTGCATGATCTCCATCTCCCTATTACGTTTTTCCAGGTGGATGCATAAAGTTCTCACATCATTGGCATAATTAGTTTGATTGATCTCCATATTTTTTACCAGCAACATTAGTTCTTGTATAATTTGCCTTTGATCTTCCTTTTCATTGTCATTTGTCCCTGCTTTTCCACTATCATGGATTTGATCGGCAATGGTATAGGTGGATGATACACTCTGATATGAAGAATTGTCTTGGAATCTTTCATCGATAGCTGAACCTTTCATAAGATTACTTTCATTCTGTTGCACAATTTTAGGGGCACAAGGCGAGCTATCTGGATTACCATATCTATCTTTAAAAGTTTTGACAATGTCTTGTAAAGAAGTGAAAGAATCCTTAGGACAATTGTTAAACCAATTCAAAGCATCACCCTCTAAAGAAAAGACAAAAAGACGCATTTTGACATCTTCATGATTATACTGAGGGGGTCTACAATATATGATCATTATACGAGTAAACAAGCCTAGATGCCTTTTAACAGTGACTGAATCACCACTTGAGAATAAAGGTAATTTAGAAATGGCCACTTCTGGAATATCATGGAGATCATCAGTGAAATGACATGGTTTAAATGAATAATCCATGATGAATAACGAGGGACCAAATGGATGATAGAACGAGATCTCTGCTCAAGAAAATCAATAGATGAAAGAAGTGGAGTTGCCACTTGAACAATGAATCTAATTCTAGGATCCAAAAAAGCAACAAACAAGCTAATATGAGAGAGGCTTCTTGTCTGGGAAAAATAAAAGAAATGGAGTCGCCACCCAAACAAGAAATGAACTTAAGACTAGGTACTGATATGATGAAAAGATTCAATGATGCCAAAAAATGCTGAATCTGCCAGCTCAAATGAGAGATGAGAAAGATGAAAGAATGATGAGAAATGAGAAGATGAATGTCGCTGAAATGCCGAAAATAAAATGTCCCCGACAACGACGCCAAAAAATGTTGTCGCACGGATTGTCACGACAACGCTCAGACCGGGGGCTGTCACGCTGATCCTTGATCTCTCCGTTTAAGCCTTGTCTCCCGTGGCTAAGGAGGGTAGACCCTATGGGACAATGGATGACCAACTATGGACCAGTTGGGTTGGGAGACACGAGGGAAAACAAGCACTTATTTGATTTTATTAAGTTAATAGACCAGTGCCTTATGGAGTTAATGATTATTTATTAAATGTTGCGGAAGTATAAACCATGTAAAACAATCATTTATCATCAAATAACCCGAGCGATGTAAGATATTCAACAAATGCACAATGCCTTAACGATGATCCAGCAATTAAACTTCAAGAAAAAATAAATGCTTTAAATGATCATAAAATTTAAATGCTGACCACCTACCACTTTCTTATAGCCGACTTATAAATAAACATTTAAATGCATTTAGCTATAAAGAAATGGACCACAAGAAACTCCAAAAAATGAATTTTCGAATTTTTTGGTAATCTTTTTCAAAATATTTTAATTTATATATATATATATATATAATATATATATAATATATATATATATATATATATATTTATAAAATTTTAAGTCAAAACTAAAATCCTAAATAAAAAATAAAATCTAATCTAAAGTAAAGTCTAAAAAGTAAAAGAAAATTTTTAACTTTTTATGAATTTTTAATTTTTTAATTTTTTAAGTTTCGTATGATATAAAATTCTAGAACTTAAAATTTAACCTAAGCAAAACTAAAAAGGAATAAATCTAAAACCAAAGCAAAACCTTAATTCTAGAACTAAAACCTAAGTTAAATGAACTCAAAAGTCTAATTCTAAAAAACTAACATCTTATCACATATACAACAAAAATGAAAATAGGTTATTTTTTATTTATTTTATTTTATTTTTTATAAAACAAAAGAAAATAAAAATAAAACTTAAACTAAACCAAAAATCGAACTTTTGTATTTTTTACCTTTTTGCTTTTTGCTTTTTATTTTTATTTTTTATATGCTGTAAATGGTTTACCCATAAAAGAAAAACGAGAAATATATATGTATAACCTAAACTAACGTACTCATAAGATTAAAACACACTAAAGAAAAATTCAAAGGCGTAAGTCGTTTTGCTGTTTGTAGGTGTTGTCGACGGTAGGGAAAACGCGGGGAAACTGAGGGAGATCACACAGGAATAGATCACGTGTTTTTGCAGGTAATGAGAATGGGCGGAGGCAGCGTGTAGCTGACACGGTGAGAGGAGCAGCGTAGGGAGAAACGAACGCTGGATGAATAACGTGAAAGAGAAGTTGTTGTTGGAATATGTTGGGCGATGAGCAGATATAGCTGTGGGATTTGATAGACGACTGGAGTAATAGCAGTGAAGGGCTGCGTGGTTTTTAATGGTTTTTTTGTTTTTGTTTGCAGGTGTGGAGCTAACAGCGTGAGGTTTCTGAGCTACGTGGGCAGCACAGTGGATGAAATACGTAACATGTAAAGGAGAAAAGGCCTGAAGAGAAGGAGCTGTGAGCCAGGGAAGGAATGGCTAGCGTAACAATGCCAGAGAAAGAAGGACACAGGTTGGACGCAGAGAAAAAGTGAATTTGTGATGGGAAGACAGTGCTTGAGAGGGAGTGCAGGCAAACAACAAGTGAATTGATGCAGATGGTAACGAATCTGGAGATGGTGAAGCAGCAAGGGTTTTACCCAGTTCACAACAATAAATTTTTTTCGAGAAATTTTTTTTCTTGCAATAAAAAATGAAACCCTCTCAAAGACTTCCAGATCTGAAAGCAACTGAAATTGAAACCCTCGGTCAGCAAAACTGCTTTGATAAACCCTCAAATTCCTTCGGAAAATTTGAAAATCCACTGATATCTCTGCAAAAACGATGCTGAGGCCAGATCTTACCCTCCAGGGCCTAGATCTGGCTTCAAACAAAAATCTCCTCTTCAGTCCTGCAACCTGCAATGGCAAAAACAGAAACCCAGAAGTAAAATGTGCAATAAACAAAACTAAAAACCCTAAATCAGCTAAATAATTACAGCATTTACAGATTTTCGACTCTTAAGCAGCCAGATTTGTTAATAACCCTCCATAATATTTCAAAATATCAGATTTACTATGAGATACTTCAGAAATCTCTCATGCATTCATAAAACAAACTTCAATGATAAACCCATGATAGAAACTGGCTGGGCTCTACAAGAGAATGCTTGCTGGAGTTGGCTGGTTCAGCCGAGAACTTCCCCAAACGCCCACTGATCTTCTCAATAAGGGTTTCCTGCACAGCTCACTTCAACCATCAATAAAGAGGGAAAAAACAATACTAGATTCCAGATACAATGGGGATACCTGCCATTATTTCAAAAATCTTATTACCATTCAAACCCTAGTAAGTGAACAAGATACCTGTGTTCAACAATACTCTACATCAAGCTATTACTACTCGCTGAAAAATAAAAATATGCAGAAAATAAAAAAGCTCACAGCACTTCAGGAGAGTAACACCAGCAAGATTTCAACCCCAAAGTCTTTCTTTATTAGCACCAGAAAAAGTTTACAAGAGAGCTTTCTTCAGCACAAGACTCGCAGATTGAATGATCTCAAATGACCCCTAGCACCCTATTTAAAGGAAAAATTCCCAACGGCTAGTTCGAGTGATCCATGTCAAAATGATCCTCGACTGTCGATGAGGATCAAGATTTCTTTTTAATCTCATCCGTCGAATTTTAAATGCATTTTAATATATTAAAAAATTAAAAATTCCTGCATTTATTTACTCAAAAATTTGACTTATTATTATTTATATTATTTTTGTTTATTATTACTTAAAAAAAGAAATTATTTTTATTTTATTTTATTATTTTATTTTTAATTATTTTATTATTTTTATTTTATTTTTAATTTTTAATTATTATTATTATATTATTAATTATTTTTTTAATTTCTTAATTTTTATTTTTTGGATCCTCGAAACTTAGCCTTTGGAAAAAAACTACAGGACCTAGGACTTAGGACTTATGAGGGGATTAAAACATTTCCTAACCCTCAAGACACTTTATATATCATGACTTTACAATTTTACATCTCTAAGGGGAAAACCATTTGACATAGAGCCCTCATAGACCACCCAGTTCTGCGACCAAATATAATCTAGCAGATCAACGCACTAGGATTCCCCTAAGATTCTAATGACAAATTCATTTCGGCTTTGGGGTTAGGCTGAAGGAAAACTCTGCTGATCATGGATTGGTGAGACAAAAAACCTTCCAGAACGTAGATTATCACTAGAAAATTAGGTCCACCTAGGCAATTTACATACATGACACAACTCTGCTAAGATTATTTACAATTCACACATGCAGACTAGGTTTACAACATAGCATGGTCAGGTCGACAATGACTGTTGAATGGCACGTACACGTCGATCAAGCGCTATCCCTTTTGCGAAGAAAAGGGGGTGTACTGCTATGGGTAGTTGACACGTAGTGGTCAACAGGCTGCTAAAGGAACATTTAAGTAATTTGTTTTAAGCATAGAACATACCATTGTTTTCTAAAATTAACATGGTATCAGAGCTTAGGTGAAGACAAATCCCAAGCAAGAGTGTAACAAATCAATCACTAATGAAAGCTGTTGGACAAGGACTTGGAACTAGTCCCAATGACCACTACATCCTTCTTCAAATTCGAGGACTAGCTTAAGGACAAATCCGACTATCATGAATGGAAGATGATTCTAGATTTGACATTGGAAGAAAATGATGCCATGGACTATGTCAAAGGAAGAATAGAAGAGCCTCCTTCAAATGCATCCGTTGTTGCACAAATAAAGTACAAGAACGGTGAGGTTAAAGCTAAGAAAATTATTGTTGATTCTAGGCATAAGCCTTTAGTTTTCTATATTTCTAATTTAGAAACATCTAAGGAGATGCATGACAAGATGGTTGGGATGTTCAAAGTAAATAATGCAAATCGAATTCTCTTTCTCAAGAACAAGCTAAAAGATATCAAGATGGATAGAGGAGAATCCATCTAATCCTACTTCACGAGGACTATTGAGATAAAAAATGATCCTATCTATTGGTGAAGTCACTGGTGACTAGGAGTTATCTCTCATTGCACTTGGGGGCCTTACAAGGGATTGGGATGTGTTCAACACTACCATTCTCAACAATGACAGGATTCCGGGATTTGATGAACTATTGGCCAGATGCCTGGAGGAAAACTTGTTAATCTCCGCGGATGCTGCTGCCTAGTCTTGCTTCTCCTGCTTGTACTTGTTTATGAGAGGACATTGTGTACTGTAATGACCGAGCTCACCACATCTGAAGCATTTGACCTTTGATAGGTCCTTCTTCTTCTTCTTCTGCTCCCCCCACCCCTGACTGGGACACTTGGATGCTAGGGCCACATTCTCCTCCTCACTCTTCGATCCCTTGTTGCTGCTGTCGCTGATGGTACTCTTCATTAGAGCCCTCCTCAGCTCCTATTGTAGATTGGACTACATCCTGTCCCACTTCGGCAAGGTATTTTGCCCAAGATACTCTGGACAAATACCTGCCAATCCTCAGAGGCACTATTCAGTACCAATCGTACAAGCTCTGTGGGTTGGGGTGCCTCCCCATGTGGAGAAATCTAGGGCATGGATAGTTAAAAGATTTATTTGCTTGATAATTGCTTGTGATATACTTTTACTGCTTATTATATACTATTTTCTTCGTTATGTTATTATTGTGTTCTTTTCATCAAGACAATTACCAATATGCACAATGAAAGACAAGTGACACAGTATGTAGGCTTCTCAGCTAGGGCCAAAACCTCTCACCTCTTGAGAGGAAAACTCGATCAAAATTCTTCTTCTATATCTTCAATTGACGACTACCAAGACCATGACACAGACTCTTGACTATAGTATCCTCACAAGAACCTTGCCACTATCCTTGATGCTCCGCCTCTTCCCTTCGACTTCCTTCTTGATCTAGAGCTACTCTCCTCGACTCTTTCTAGAGAAACTCGGTCTCTATCCTTCACACTGCTTCTTCTCGACTTTCCTAGAGAATCTCGGTCTCTAGGTCTTCACTGGTCTCTTCTAGAGAAACTAGGTCTCTAGATCTCGGTCACCCAGAAGAATCCTTCTCTTGCTACCCCAAAAGAAAACCCTCCTTCGCTTGCCTAGAAGAAACTTTTCTTCACTACCCCAAAAGAATCTCTTTTGTTGCCCTGGAAGAAACCCTTCCTTCGCATTGCCCAAAAGAATCTCTTTCTTCGCTAATTCAAAAGAATCTCTCTACGATATGCCCAAAATAAACCTTCTTTCCCTTCCTTTGCACTTCTTTTTGCAGCTTCTTCTTTGCACTCCTTCTTTACCCTTTCTACGCACTTCTTCCTTACGCTTTCTTCGCACTTCTTGACGAAAGCTTGTCGAGTTACTTTCTTCTAATGGAAGCCATGTTAGGCTAAATATACACTTCCACACATGTCCTTTCGGCCAACATGATCACTTGAAGTTAGGCCGGCTTCTTCTAGCAGATTCTTCCATCAATTTAGGCCAACTTGAAGAGGATAAGTGACAAGGTCTTGGAGGATACTTTACATAGAAAAATTTGACCTTTTACAAAGGGTAACATGACTTCATTACATGACAATGACTCTTAACATTTTGTGACTAGATGACAAATAAATCCTAAAGACTCTCAATGGGAGTCTTGACTCAAAACCAAAACCCCTTGCTCATGAAACCCATGAAGCAAGTTAATATAATAAATTTATTTTTCTTCTTTACATCACATTACATAAAGTCATAATTAGATGTCATTATGAAGACCGAACCTAGTTACACTTTTCAACACCCCAATAGCTAACAACTGATCTTAGACTTCCTGTATCTGAGTGAGACAGGCATCTATGCTCTCGCCCTTTTGCATCTTGGTACTCCTCAGATTCTCCTAGAGAACCATCTTCTGTTGCTTAGAAGAACTCTTAAACAACTAAGACAAAGCATCCCACATCTCCTTGGCCATTCCCTTGTTTGCCACATGTGAGATCAAATGATCTTAGACTCCATCCAAAATAATTCTCTTTGCCTTCGCCAATTCCTTCCTATACTCCTTTAGCTGATTGGGGTTCTGGGGAACTGCTACCACATTTTCTGCATAGGTCTTCAGGCCATGTTCATCCAAAAGGAAGGACATCCTAGCCTTCTAGATGACATAGTTGGAGACTCCCTCCAACCTATCTTGATCTCCGAGCCTTGCTGTGGCCATCTTTGAATTTGTCGAAAACTCCCTCTTTCCCTTTGCTTGGTTGTTGGATATGCTATACGCACTCCCTTCCTTTGAAGTCGGCTGAGAGAAATTTTCTCTCTGTTGTGTGTGCTTTTCTCTTCCATCCGACGCTGATTTGCTGTTGCAAAATCCTCTATGCCAACTAGAAATCTGCTCAGCGAAAAATCTGAGCTATTGTTACTCCCTCTGACTGCCGGAATCACTATTATGGGCAAATTGATTTTTTTGCTAACCCGCAACTGAAAATCGAACCCTTGCCTCAACAATTCGTATTGCCTATCTGGGTACTATGCAACCTCTGAGAATTTCAGCTCACTGCTCCCTCTAAACAACGAAATTCCCTTTTTCGGTTTCGAGCTTCCCAACTGAACACTCATGCTCTGATACAATGTGAAAATTTCATTTGTCATAGCAACTGGGAATTATTTTTGTAATTGTTAATTTATTTAACAATTTATCTGCTACGACCAATATCAAATAATTCACACTGTGATTTTCACCAATAAACGACGGAATAAAATATCGCTGGAAACTGAGAAAATACTAACACACACATAAACATATGACAATTATTTTTTGGACAAATGTCCCTGAAAAAACCCAACTTGGCAAAACTGGCGCAACAACTAAGTGTTTTATTATTATGTGGTAGTGAGAGAGAATCTGAGTACAACTGGATGTCGAATTTGGAAATCCTATAGAGAAAAATATTGGCAAAAAGTCTAGTAAGGAATTTTCCTCGCCCCATAGGCAATCCTGGCTCAATCAAGCCAATCGAACTGGCTTCCCAACTGCCTCTGCGTGGGCCCCGTGTCAGCCTCTGTGTAGGCCTGAGATACGTTAGCTAGGAACTACCTCTAATCTGCTTCTGACTGACTGCTGTTGATCTGGAGTCCTTTGGCTTGGTTCTCTGGAAATTCTTCCAGCCACTAGCTCCTGAAACGACCCTTCCTCTAGCTAAATCGAAATACCCTCTAGAGGCTTCTGCGTCAGTCTCACTGTGGCTATCTTTGTCTCTTTATAATTGTTAATTTTTGGTATGTTCTATGTTTAGAGCAATTTACTTCAATTTTTCATATTCTCCCAATGACAATATTCAGATTAGCAATATCAACGTGATAGTAAAATGCGGATATAACATAAACATAAATAGTAGAAGACAAGCCAAGACAAGAGGACACAAGATGTGGCACCAGCCAGGGATAAACCCCAATGTGGGGAAACTCTTGATCAATTCTTCTTATATTCTTCAATAGTTCAGCAGAGAGAGAGAGAGTACAAATATACAAATCTGAGATTTTATGACAGCAGTAGAAAGTACATCGTTATGACAGTCTTCAACCAAACATTAAGAGTGTTGTAGCCAATGTTGCACGAAGCGGGAGCGAAGCGGAAGCGCGAAGCGCGGAAGCGTCATTTTCCAAAAATCTAGGAGGCGAAGCGTCCGCGGAAGCGTCTGCTA